>JASUDE010000058.1:133031-163948 GCA_034509685.1 Colletotrichum cereale | reverse complement strand
TCTATATTATTCTCTATATTATTTCTTATATTATCTCTTATATTACTCCTTATATTATTTCTTATATTATTTCTTTTATTATTTCTTATATTATTCCCTAAAGTATTTTCTATAGTTACTCCTTATCTAATACTACTATAATACTTTTTATAATACTTATTCTAAAGTAAATACACTAAATAGAGATATAAATAACTAAAATATACTTAATTATATTTATTATATATTTAATATAACTACTTAATATATAGTGTAATATATTATAATATTATAAATATAAATATATATAATATGTATTTGTAATATAATAATACACCCTATATTATAATTACAATTATATATAATATAATAACGCCTTATATTACATTATTATAAATATATGTATTTATAATAATGTAATATGTAATATTTTTATACTCTACTTATAATTAGTTAGGAGGGGTGTGTATATATAACACGCATAAGATAAATGCTTATATAAACTATACGTTATTTATACTTCTTACTTTCTCTCCTTAGCTTAGATAAATTATATTAAGTTACTATACGCCTATTATAAAGTAATACTAGCCTATTATAGTAAAGTAGTACTAAGTAAGTAATAAGGCTTAGCTTTTTATAATAAACTATATAATACTAAGACTAAATAAAAAGTTATTTTAGTTATATTATATATATAAAGTTACTAAGATTATTTTACTATATATTATTAAACTTAATATCTTTAGGTATATATACTTATACTTCTATATAGACTTACTATAGAGAGTAGTAAAAAACCTACTTTTTAGCTAAACTTAGATAGATAATTAGCTACTACTAGTAATTAAGGTAGATAGTAAAAAGTAGTATTAGGTTAAATATATATTAGTAGTAAGATAAAAGGTTATAAAGTAAAAGAGGATTAAAGAGGTATTAGTATACTAAAAAAGATATATAAACCTTTTTTAGAAACTAATTAACGCTGTTATAAAGCTTATAGCGCTTAATAAGTATAAAGTAAAATATAATAATATTATAAATAATAATAAAAACCTAGCTTATACCTATTAAACCTACTAGTAGGATAAAGAAAGAAAGTAATATTATAGGCTAGTACTTAGTATATTAGCTTAGGCTTTACCTAAGTAACTCTACTCTACTAGCGCCTTACTAAGGCCTTACTAGCACTCCCCCCTATACTATATAGACTAATATATAATAGGATTTTCCTATTTTCTATAAAGGTATATAGCTAAGAGCTATAACTAGGAAAGGTATAAAAAGTAGGTCTATTATAATATATAGACTTTAAGCTAAAGATCCTAAGATTCTAACTTTAGCCTTAGGTATTTATTAGTAAGGCTTTACTAACGTTTAGCTAAAGAGCCCTTAGAGTAATTCTTCTAAAGCTAGGTGTCTTATCCTAAGGGCTCCCTATCCTAAAGGCGTATAGACCCCTTATAATTACCTCTCTCCTTAAATCCTTAGTCCCTAAGGATAAGTAGGTCTACTATCTTAGGTGCTAACTAGTTACTAACTTATTACCTCCTACTTTAGTAGCTTTTATTAACTTCTTCTATTAAATAATAGGTTTTATTTTAGTATTATAATTCTTAGTAAGCTTTTAGCCTTTCTTTACTATAATTACTTTATAGTTTAAAATAAATGTTTTTACTACTAAACGTTTTTAAAACTTAGTATACTAGTTATAGTTATGTTTCTTATTATATAAGGGTTTTATAAAGTAATAATAGTTTATTTTACTTTTATTTTACTTTATTATTATTATATTATATTACTTATCTTTCTTTTTTAGTAATAGCTTTTTAAATTTTTATTATTATATATATTATTCTATTATTTCTATTTTTATTTCTTTTTTTTTTTTTAGGTAATAGTCTTTTTTCTTTTTTCTTTTTTCTTTCTCTTATATAAAGCTATTATTAAGTTTTTACTATCTTCCTTTATATTTTTTATTATTATCTCTCTTTTTTTAACTTCTTTAGTCTTTTATTTCTTTTTATACTACGTTTACTAAGCCTTTATTAAGTTCTTTATATTCTTATTAATTTTTTTTTACGTATAGTAAATTTTTTTTATTCTTAATGATTTTTCTTTAATATATATCTTTCTACTAAGTTCTTACTAAACTATCTATAATAATAAGTATTATTATTTATATTACTAGCGTTATTAAGATACTTTATAACCCTAAGGTTAGCTTTAAGGGTTTAAAGGGAGGTTTTCTTTATATTAATTATTTAGAATAACTTTATTATAACCTTAGTTACCTATATTACTACTAAGGCGTATACGTTACTAAATATATTACTTATCTTATTAATAAGAAATAATATTCTATAGTAAGTTTTACTAATTTTTTACTAATAATTTAGTAGTACTAACTACTATTTTAGGTCCTAAAGAAGCTTTAGGGTGTTACTTAGAAGACTTAGAACGCTTTTATATATTTTTACTATTATATTAATAAGTATATAATAACTCCCTTTAGTTACTAGTATATCCTAAATTACCTTAAGTATGTCTTTTCTACTTAGTACTATATTACTAACTACTATAGTAACCTATTACTAGGCGTTTATAGTAACGTTAATATATAGTAGATTACTTTATAAGAGATAGTATCTAACTATAAGTATCTTAGTCTACTTATCTAGCTTAATATTTATTACCTAGGCTTTACTAATAGTTTATTAAAACTAACCTTACTTTTTAAGTAAGACTTATTCCTATAGAGGATATTATATTTTAGCTTAACTAGCTTTAGCCTACTTATATTTAAGATAATTCCTATATATATTACTTACGTATTTCTATTAAAAGTATAAATAGCTACTAGGATTTCTATTATAATAAGTTAAAAGCTAAAGGTAAGCTTAAGAAGCTTCTTAAGTAAGTAGAATTTTATTAAACTATTACTAAGTATATTAATAATCTTATCTTAACTTATGCTATTTATATTACTAGCTTTACGCCTATTAGTTATAGGATTATAACTAAAACCCTATAGAAAAAGAAGCGTAAGCTTAAGAGAGCTACTACTAATAGTATAGTAAAGCGTTACTAAAAGTAAGTAAAGGTTATAGTTATTAATAATAATAATAAGTCTATTATATCTAATAATACTAATAGCGCCTCTTATAATTCTAATACTAATAATAAGGCTTTCTTACTAAGCGCTTACTTTATAGCTACTATTAAGAAGGTATATAAGAAGAAAGAGGCTAAGTAGAAGTAGTATAAAGTAAAAGAGAAGTTATATAAAGAGAAATAGAAGTATAATATAAAGGAGAAGTTATATAAGGAGAAGTAGAAGTATAAGGCTTATATAGCTTATACTAAGATTTATTTCCCTTATAACTACTTTTATTATAACTATTTTAATAATAATTATAAGTATATCTATAGGATTTATAATAAGATTACTAAGTAGTTAGTAATCTAAAAGTTTAATACTACTAATCTAAGTTTATATTACCTTATCTCTTACTTAAAAAGTAATATATAAGCCTTTACTAATAAGTATAAAAAGAATAAGGCTATAGCTACTAAGGCTACTATTAAGCTTAGTTTAGTCTAAAATAACTTTAAGGTAAAGTCTAAAAAAGAGACTAAAGAGGAGGAGACTAAAGATAAAGAGGATAAAGTTAAGAATTAAGAATAAATAGGGGTAGCTATAGTAAGTATTTAGTAAGCGTTTACCTATAACCCTATAGTATAGCTTAATATTAGTAGCTAAGTTACTTTTCTATTTTTTATATTATAATACTTTAGGTAGGCCTCTAACTTAGTTTTTTAGAGGGTATATATTCTTTTACTTATAGCTAGGTAAGCTTTTTATAATAATAACCTAATACTATACTATTTATTATTTTATTTCTTATACTTCTTACTTATATTCCTCTTATATATAGAAACTTTTTATTATATATTCTAAAGGTATTTTTCTAGCTCTTATATATTATATTTAATAGGCTATTTAGCTTATTTAATAAGGTATTAGTAATTCTTTACTAACCTATAGCTAGTAATAACCTCTTTAACTTTCTATTCTTCTAGTTTATCTTTAAGGTTAGAGAGGGTTAGCTTACTTTTACCTTACGCTTACTAATTATTTTATAGTTTAATCATTAATACTAAAAATATATTATATATATACTAATATTTTTTTAATAAGTAGACTTAATACGCCTAGAAGCTAATTCTTTTTACTATAGCTACTTATATAAATCTTAGTATTAGCTTTTTATTTTTAAACCTAAAGTTCTTTATTAAAAGTCTAATAATCTTTTTATAAGAGTACTCCTTAGGGGTATGCTTTATATTATACCTCTTTATTTATACCTTAATAGCTTTTTACTAGTAGCGTTATGCGTTTACTCTAAGTTTCTTAATATAGAGAAGCTATTTTTTTACGCTTTATACTATAGTTTTAGTAGAAAATAAAACGTATTTAATATATCTTAGGTTATACTTATATAAGGCCTCTATTAGTAAAAGGCTAGTAGTTATATAGTAACTATTATTATATATAAACTCTACTTTAGGGAGTTATACTACCTATCTATTTATTAAGCCTTTAGCGTACGCTTATAGGTATCTCTTAAGTATTTAATACGTTCTTTTAGTCTACCTATTTATCTAAAAGTAGTATACTATAAATAACTAGCTATAGATTTCTTTTTCTATAGTAAATTTCTACTAGAACTTACTAGTAAGTAACTTATCTTTATTACTTATAATACCTCTAGAGGTTTTAAATCTATATTTAACTTTCTTATAAAGAATATAAGCTAGTTATATAGTAGTAATAGTTTTTTATATTAAGAGGAATATAGTAAACTTTATTATCTTATAAATAATAACTAAAATACTATTATATTTAGTACTATTATTATAAACGCTTACTAATAGGCTTATAATAAAGTTTATACTAATTTCTTTAAATAAATATATTAGTATTAGTAATAACTATAACTTCCTATAGGGCTTATACCTAAGTACTCTAACCCCTTAATATACTTAGTACGTCTAGATATAGTCTTATATATCTAAAAGAATATTTAGCTAGTAAAATAACCTTAAGATAAGCTTTTATATCTTATTTACTTCTATATAACCTATTATTAGCTTATTATAGTATTAGTAAATAATTACTAAGCGTAGTAACGCTTTATTTAAAATAACTAGTCTTATCTTATAAAATAAAGTCTCTTTTTTATTTAGGTAATAACCTTTTTATTCTCTAGCTAGTCTATAAGCCTTTAGTACCTACTTTTAGTAGTTCTTATCTTTAGCCTATAGTCTTTAGATAAAATCTTCTAAGGCGTTAGATAGCTTTTAAAGTAATACTATTTTATACTTTATAATCTCTTTTATAACTATATATAAAATATACTACTTTAAAATAATAATTCTAGCTTTAGGTGTTTCTATAAAGGTATATAGCTAGAAGCTATAACTAGGAAAGGTATAAAAGGTAGGTCTATTATAATATATAAACTTTAAGCTAAAGATCCTAAGATTCTAACTTTAGCCTTAGGTATTTGTTAGTAAGGCTTTACTAACGTTTAGCTAAAGAGCCTTTAGAGTAATTCTTCTAAAGCTAGGTGTTTTATCCTAAAGGCTTCCTATCCTAAAGGTATATAAACCCCTTATAATTACCTCTCTCCTTAAATCCTTAGTCCCTAAGGATAAGTAGGTCTACTATCCTAGGTGCTAACTAGTTACTAACTTATTACCTCCTACTTTAGTAGCTCTTATTAACTTCTCCTATTAAATAATAGGTTCTATTTTAGTATTATAATTCCTAGTAAGCCTTTAGCCTCTTTTTACTATAATTACTTTATAGTCTAAAATAAATTTCTTTACTACTAAACGTTTTTAAAACTTAGTATATTAGTTATAGTTATATTTCCTATTATATAAAGGTTTTATAAAGTAATAATAGTTTACTTTACTTTTACTTTACTTTATTATTATTATATTATATTACTTATCTCTTTTTCTTAGTAATAGCTTCTTAAATCTTTACTATTATATATATTATTTTATTGTTTTTATTTTTATTCTTTTTAATTTTTTTTCTTTTTTTTAGGTAATAGTTTTTTTTTTCTTTCTTTTTTTCTCTCTTATAAAGAGCTATTATTAAGTTTTTACTATTTTTCTTTATATTTCTTATTAGTATCTCTTTTTTCTTAACTTATTTAGTCTTTTATTTTTTCTTATACTACGTTTACTAAGCTTTTATTAAGTTTTTTATATTCTTATTAAATGTTTTTTATATATAGTAATTTTTCTTTATTCTTAATGATTTTTTTTTAATATATATCTTTCTACTAAGTCCTTACTAAACTATCTATAATAATAAGCGTTATTATTTATATTACTAGCGTTATTAAAATACCTTATAACCCTAAGGTTAGCTTTAAGGGTTTAAAGGGAGGTCCCCCTTATATTAATTATTTAGAATAGCTTTATTATAACCTTAGTTACCTATATTACTACTAAAGCGTATACATTACTAAATATATTACCTATCTTATTAATAAGAAATAATATTTTATAGTAAGTTTTATTAATCTTTTACTAATAATTTAGTAATACTAACTACTATTTTAGGTCCTAAAGGAGCTTTAGGGTACTACCTAAAAGACTTAGAATGCTTTTATATATCTTTACTATTATATTAATAAGTATATAATAACTCCCTTTAGTTACTAGTATATCCTAAATTACCTTAAGTATATCTCTTTTACTTAATACTATATTACTAACTACTATAGTAACCTATTACTAGGCGTTTATAGTAACGTTAATATATAGTAGATTACTTTATAAGAGATAGTATCTAACTATAAGTATTTTAGTCTACTTATCTAGCTTAATATTTATTACCTAGGCTTTACTAATAGTTTATTAAACCTAACCTTACTTTTTAAGTAAGACTTATCTTTATAGAGGATATTATATCTTAGCTTAACTAGCTTTAGCCTACTTATATTTAAAATAATTCCTATATATATTACCTATATATTTCTATTAAGAGTATAAATAGCTATTAGGATTTCTATTATAATAAGTTAAAGGCTAAAGGTAAGCTTAAGAAGCTCCCTAAGTAAGTAGAATTTTATTAAACTGTTACTAAGTATATTAATAATCCTATCCTAACTTACGCTATTTATATTACTAGCTTTATACCTATTAGTTATAGTACTATAACTAAAACCCTATAGAAGAAGAAGTATAAGCTTAAGGGAGCTACTACTAATAGTATAGTAAAGCGTTACTAAAAGTAGGTAAAGGTTATAGTTATTAATAATAATAATAATAAGTCTACTATATCTAATAATACTAATAATACCTCTTATAATTCTAATACTAATAATAAGGCTCTCTTACTAAGCGGTTACTTTATAGCTACTATTAAGAAGGTGTATAAAAAGAAAAAGGCTAAGTAGAAGTAGTATAAAGTAAAAGAGAAGTTACGTAAGGAGAAGTAAAAGTATAATATAAAAAAGAAGTTACATAAGGAGAAGTAAAAGTATAAAGCCTATATAGCTTATACTAAGATTTATTTCCTTTATAACTACTTCTATTATAACTACTCTAATAATAATTATAAATACATCTATAGGATTTATAATAAGATTACTAAGTAGTTAGTAATCTAAAAGTTTAATACTACTAATCTAAGTATATATTACTTTATCCTTTACTTAAAGAGTAATATATAAGCTTTTACTAATAAGTATAAGAAGGATAAGGCTATAGCTACTAAAGCTACTATTAAGCTTAGTTTAGTCTAAAATAACTTTTAGGTAGAGTCTAAAGAGGAAACTAAAAAGGAGGAGACTAAAGATAAAGAGGATAAGGTTAAGAATTAATAATAAGTAAGGGTAGCTATAGTAAGTATTTAGTAAGCGTTTACCTATAACCTTATAGTATAGCTTAATATTAGTAGCTAGGTTACTTTTTTATTTTTTATATTATAATACTTTAAGTAGGCCCCTAACTTAGTTTTTTTAAAGGGTATATATTTTTTTACTTATAGCTAAGTAAGCTTTTTATAATAATAACCTAATACTATACTATTTATTATCTTATTTCTTATACCTCTTACTTATGTTTTTTTTATATATAGAAACTTTTTATTATACGTTTTAAAGGTATTCTTTTAGCTTTTATATATTATATTTAATAGGCTATCTAGCCTATTTAATAAGGTACTAGTAATCCTTTACTAACTTATAGCTAGTAATAACCTCCTTAACTTCTTATTCTTTTAGTTTATCTTTAAGGTTAAAAAGGGTTAGCTTGCTTTTACTTTACGCTTACTAATTATTTTATAGTTTAATTATTAATACTAAAAATATATTATATATATACTAATATTTTTTTAGTAGGTAGACTTAGTACACCTAAAAGCTAATCCTTTCTACTATAGCTACTTATATAAATCTTAGTACTAGCTTTTTATTTTTAAACCTAAAGTTTTTTATTAAAAGTCTAATAATTTCTCTATAAGAGTACTCCTTAGGAGTATACCTTACGTTATACCCCTTTATTTATACTTTAATAGCTTTTTACTAATAGCGTTATATATCTGCTTTAAGTTTCTTAATATAAATAAGCTATTTTTTTACGCCTTATATTATAGTTTTAGTAAAAAATAGAATATATTTAATATATTTTAGGTTATACCTATATAAAGCCTCTATTAGTAAAAGGCTAGTAGTTATATAGTAACTATTATTATATATAAACTCTACTTTAGGGAGTTATACTACCTATCTATTTATTAAGCCTTTAGTGTACGCTTATAGGTATCTCTTAAGTATTTAATACGTTTTTTTAGTCTGCCTATCTATCTAAGGGTAGTATACTATAGATAACTAACTATAGATTTCCCTTTCTATAGTAAATTCCTACTAAAACTTACTAGTAAGTAACTTATCTTTATTACTTATAATACCTCTAGGGGTTCTAAATCTATATTTAACTTTCTTATAAAGAATATAGGCTAGTTATATAGTAGTAATAGTTTTTTATATTAGGAGGAATATAGTAAACTTTATTATCTTATAAATAATAACTAAGATACTATTATATTTAGCGCTATTATTATAAACGCTTACTAATAGGCCTATAATAAAGTCTATACTAATTTCTTTAAATAGGTATACTAGTATTAGTAATAACTATAACTTCCTATAGGGCTTATACCTAGGCACTCTAACCCTTTAGTATACTTAGTACGTCTAGATATAGTCTTATATATCTAAGAGAATATCTAGCTAGTAAAATAACCTTAAGATAAGCTTTTATATTTTATTTACTTCTATATAACCTATTATTAGCTTATTATAGTATTAGTAAATAATTACTAAGTGTAGTAACGCTTTATTTAGAATAACTAGTCTTATTTTATAAAATAAGGTCCTTTTTTTATTTAGGTAATAACCTTTTTATTCTCTAGCTAGTCTATAAGCCCTTATTACTTACTTCTAGTAGTTCTTATCTTTAGCCTATAGTCTTTAGATAAAATCTTCTAAGGCGTTAGATAGCTTTTAAAGTAATACTATTTTACGCTTTATAAGCTCTTTTATAACTATGTATAGGATATACTGCTTTAGAATAATAATCCTAGCTTTAGGTGTTTCCTTCTCTTCTTTAGGTTCTTACTAAGCGTTTTATAACTCTTTTTAGCCCTTCTAGCTATAGGTTATTATAGCTATAACTTTTATAGTAGTGCTTTAAGACTTTTAGGTTTTATAAGGTCTTTAGAGTAAAGAAGATTCCCCTTTTAATATAGCTTTAATAGCTTATATAAAAGCTTTTACTACTTTACTTTTACTTTTAGTAGTAGTAATAGCTTACTAACTATCTAGTAATAGCTTTTCTATAAGCTTTAACCTTTTTAAGAGTATAAGGAGTATATTATTATATACTACTTCTCCCTCTATATAGTCTAGCTTTTTAAATAAACTATCTATAGGATTTATTACTTTTAGGTAATAGTAGATTTTAAAGTTAAATACTAATAAGTAGTAGACCTATTTAGTAAGCCTTTTATAAAGGTTTTATACTAGTACGTTAATAACACCTTTTAGTGCTTAGTAGTCTGTTAAGACTATAAAAACCTTTAATATTCCCTATAAGTAGTAGGCCTAATAGTCTAAGCTTTTTACTATTACTAAAAGCTCTTATTAGCCTATAGCCTATCTCTACTTAGTATCTAATAGCTTTTATAAAAAGTAAGTAATAGGTTACTATTAGCCTTCTATAAGCTAGGATAAAATTCCTAAAATAGCTTTCTATAATATATTAGTCTTAACTTTAGTCTCCCTTATAAAGTCCTAATATTATAAAATAGTTACTAAGTAGAAAGCAGCCTTAAGCTTATTAAAGGCTTCTTATACTTCTAAGGTCTAGTTAAACTCTTATTCCTACTTAGAGCTACTACTTTTAAGTATTAATGTTATAGGGGTAATAATCCCTAAGTATTTTAGTATAAACTTCTAATAGAAGTTATAAAACCTAAGAAATACTTATATTTCTCTAATAGACTATAGTAGCTTCTAATTAGTAACTACTTATACTTAGCCTTTATCTATTATAATACTATTAGGTAAGATAATATATTTTAGAAATTTAGTTTTATAGGTATAGAATTTATACTTACTAAGCTTTATATATAGCTACGCTTTATATAGCCTTTATAGTACCTTTTTAATATCTTCTATATACTATTTTCTTATTTTAAAATAAACTATAATATTATCTATATATATAATATAATAAGTATTAACTAATTTACTAAGCGTTTAGTAAATATACGCTTAAAAGGTTACTAGTATATTAGTTAGGCTAAATAATATAATAGTGTATTTAAAATACCTATATTACGTATAGAATATAGTTTTTTACTAATCTCCCTTCTTAATATAAATATAATAGTATATATCTCTAAGATTAATTTTTAAAATCTATTTAGCTTACTAAAGTCTCTCTAAGGGCTTACTAATTAAGGGTAATAGATACTTATTCTTAATTATAACTTTATTAAGCCTATAGTAGTCTATATAAAGTTATATAGTTTTATCCTTCTTAGGGATAAAAAGGATAGGTACTTTAGCTTTACTAAGTAAAGGTTATATATAACTATTTACTAAGTTCTTAGTAATATAGGCTTATAGCTCCTCTAATTATTATTTACTTAGTAAGTAGATTAGTCTAAATAGAGGTTTCTTATTTTTTTTTAAATTAATAGAGTGTTTTATATTAAGAAGAAGGTTAATTATTTTTACTACCTCTTTATTAAACGTTCTATACTTTAATTTAAGTTCTAGAGGGAGTTATACTTATAGATCCCCCTTTTTTTTTATTTCTTTTAGAGAGGTAATTATTAGTTTGTTTTCTAAAGCAGCTTTATAAATATAGGTAATATAAGCTTTCTAACGGTTTTCTATAATCTCTATTATAATCTACTTTAGGTTAGTAAGCGCTATATAATTATACTTCTAAATATTAGTCTTTATATTAATAATTATTCCTTTTTATCTTATAGATTCCCTTAATAGTAGGAGATCTAATAAGCCTTTTAGCTTATCTACCTTAATAAATAGTTACTAAACCTTTTATAGCTATTTATAAGAGTTAATTAAGAAAAACGTTACTTAGTATATTACTTTAGGCTTTATCTCCTTCCTATTAAATCTAATAAGCACTAGGTATAAGGCGTTTATCTTTTTTAGACTTAGTTTCTATACTAAGTAAAAGCTAATAATATTAACCTAGGCGTAGGTATTTATATTTATACTAATTTTATATTTAATATACCCTTATAAAATAATTACCTTCCCTATAGTAGTTTCTCTAATAGGGACTATGTTTTTCTTTAAGGAGTAATCTAAAGTATTATCCTTAGTTATTTATTTCCTAAGTCTAAAAGCTTCTAAACCCTTATTCTTATAAAGATAGTATTTATTTTTACCTTCTAAGGCTTTAGTTACTAACTAATTAGTATACTATTACTATTTTTAGGCGTTTTATAAGTAGTTAAGTAGTAGCTTAGCTTCTTATAGTTATAGTATATAGGGGTAACTATATTATTATTTTATTATAAAGTACTTACCTTATAGTTAGGGATTCTACTTTTTCCCCTTAATATACCTTATTTATAGAATCTTAAAGATAAGGTAGATATTAAGAATACCTAACTATTTGTTTAGAGTATAGAGTATTAAAATAGAGGGGGATACTACTTTATATCTAACTCCTCTTTTAGCCTCTTATAGTAGTTATTTTATAAAGGGTTACTATATAACTTATTATTTAGCTTTTAGTACCTTTAGGCTTTTTAGGCTACTTTTTTTAGTATGTTAATCTTTACTTTCTACTAAATTAACTCTTTTTATAGTACTACTAAAAGCCTAAAAAAAAAGTTATATACCTATACTTAGTCCTCTTTAATTTTATTACCTAACGTACTATAGATTACTAACTATTTACTAAAAAATACTATAGGTAGGTTACTTAGCTTCTTTTTTATTTTAAATAGAGTATAGTAGTATTCTCTCTCTTAGGTTATAAGGTTAACGTACGCTTAGTAAATAAATATAAGGAAGTTATCTTACGTAATATCCTCTTTAAATCCTATATAGTAGTTTCTTTACTAGGTTTAAATTATTAACGTAACCTTTAATAAAGCCTATTTAATTTAGTATACTATAAAGGCGCTAGGCCTTAAGTTATTTACTTTCTTAATAGCCTTTATTTAATTATTAATTTATATAGTAGTAGCCTCTTTATTAAGTACTTTATAATTATAGGTTAGGGGTTTTTTATACTTCTTTAGGTAGTCTTTAGTTAATATATATTTAGTAAGCGTTTAAAGTAGTTTTTAGTTTTACTTCTATAGTTTTATATTTTACTACTATACTTTAGCTTATTACTATTATATCTTAATCTATTATATTTAGAATATCTATAGTATACTAGCTAGACTTAGTTTTTACTTTAGGCCTTACTAAGGTCTATATATCTAACCTATACTTATAATAGGTAATACTAAGCCTTTACTAAAGGTGTAGCTTTAAGTCTAACCTCTAGATACCTCTCCCCTTAAAGTATCTTTTATAAAGTTATTAAGGTTTATATTATATAGATATAAAGATACTTACTAGTTACTTATAGAGATAGTTATTAGTACTAGGTTATAGTTTTTAAGTAGCTATAGTTTATTATAGCTTTTATTTTACTTTAGGATTACTAAGTAATTACTATTAGAAATATAACTTAATATTCTATCTTACGTTAGTTATCTTAATCTATAAAGCTTAAAGAATTATAAAGGTATATAGCTAAAAGCTATAACTAAGAAAGGTATAGAAGGTAGGTCTATTATAATATATAGACTTTAAGCTAAAGATCCTAAGATTCTAACTTTAGCCTTAGGTATTTATTAGTGAGGCTTTACTAACGTTTAGCTAAGAAGCCCTTAGAGTAATTCTTCTAAGGCTAGGTGTTTTATCCTAAGGGCTCCCTATCCTAAAGGCGTATAGACCCCTTATATTTTCCTTTTCTCTTTCTAAGTTAAAAGTAGATAGTAATAGAGGTACTTTACTAGTTAAACGCGCTATAAAGCTAGCCCTTTATATATATATATATTAAAATAGAGTCTTAGGTAGTAGTAGCTAAAAATAAAATCTATATTTAAAGAAATAGGTTTTATATCTTTAAAGTTAGATAAAGCTACTTATTATAACTAAGATAAAAATAATCCTTATTATATTATTACCTACGTTAATAATTTTCTTATACTTAATAAAGATATTAAGTATATAGAAAATATAAAGGGTAAAATCTCTAAATATATAGAGATATAAGACTTAGGCGAAGTTTCTAAGTTTCTAGGGCTTTATATAACTAGAAATAGACCTAATAGGTCTATAACTATATTACAAGCCTATTATATCTAGTAACTATTAGAGAGGTTTAACCTTAAAGATACCTCTATTAATAATATACCTATATTAATAGGTATATTAAACGCTAAGAAAGGGAATAAAATAGAAGGATATAAGCCTTCTAAAGAGCTTATAAAGTAATACTAACGCCTTATAGGTTCCCTTATATACACTATATTTATAACTAGGCCGGATATTATCTATAGCGTATCTTTTACCTCCTATTACCTTTATAACCCCTTAGAATTCCTACTTATAGGTTTTATAACTATTTTAGTTAATAATCTCTTTCTTAACTAAGCTATAAGGCTTTAACCTCTAGCCTTTTTCTAGTTATCTAAGATAACTTATCTCTTAACGTCTAGCTTAGTAGCCTACCTAGCTAATCTAGACCTTTTACTAAATAAACTATCTATTTAGTATAAAAGGAATAAAAGTATAATTTAAAAATAATATAATAGTCTAAAGTAAAGTGTATTATAACTAGCTATAGTAACTATATATAAGTATCTTTAGATAAGGATTAAAAGAGAAAAATAGTATATTTCTACTTTACTACTAGTCTAATTAAGGCTATACTATACTAGCTATTAGATTATTAGTATTATAAGTTCTATAGTAGACTTAGTTAAAGGTAGCTTATAGCTATAATATCTAGTAAGGCCTTATATAGGCCTAGCCTATTATAATAAGAGTCTATTATTGTATATAAAGAAAAACTAATATATAAAGAAAGTATATAGAAGGAAGAAAAAGTGTCTAGCTTACTATATTATCTAACTTACTATATATATACGTTATAAATTTAGCTAATAACGTATAGTTAAATACTATTAGTAAGATAATTAATAAACTTAGGTGCTTCTTAAGTTATTTAGTTAATAATATAGCTAAAAAAGTAGCTACTATAAAAACTATTAAAGTAATAAACTAGTATTTAGGCTAATACTAAAGTATACTCTATATAATTTAGTATATATAATATAGCTAGTGCTTATAGGGAAGAAGCTTAGGATATAACTATAGACCTAGCTAATAACAGACCTAATTAACCTTATAAGAAATTAGTATGTAAGATAAGCTAGGTAGAAGAGAGTAATATACGCCGGTATACTACAATCCTTTCTTACATAATGTAATACCCTAAAGGGTTCCCTATTACTTATAAAAAAAGTAATATATATTAGCTAAAAATAAGGTAATATTAATATAGCCTGTGGTATAAGGGGGCCCAAGCTGTGGGCTAGGGCCTTATTCTGTCTGCACGGACCACACGCGCACGGTACTCACAGGTTAAACTACGCAGTGGAGGTGTCACTGCTAGTCTTACCGATTCTGACAGGTCTCCACTTTAGCTAGTTCCTGCCATACTGCTATCCGTCAAGCCACATGCTTAAGTCCAAGCCTCCATCCCTCGTAATCTTCACTATTAGAACGTGGCCACTCGAAGCTATCTACAACTGTGTCCTGACATAGTTGACCGAACCTCAAAACCCGCCCACCCACTCCTACGGGTAGCTCTAGGATCAAATAGACGAAATTACTGCGGCATCCGTTCATATACCCAATCCACTCTACGACAAGCCTGTCAAATACTCAACGCTTCGTGGTCGATTACAGTATTCCACCCAAGTAACAATGGATTACGAAGCTCTCAAAGAGCAGTGGAGCGAGGTCGAGGATCGCGATGGTGTTCGTCTCAGCTGGAATGTTTTCCCCAGCTCTCGTATGGTATGCAGTAATCGTCACATCCTTTAAATCGCTTCCACTTACTGATAGTCGCGCTTGTAGGAAGCGTCCCGCCTCGTTGTTCCAATTGGTGCTCTCTACACTCCTCTCAAGGAAAAACCCGACACGCCCCTTCTCCAGTTCGAGCCCGTCACTTGCAAGCAGCCCTGTCGCTCGGTTCTCAACCCTTTTTGGTAAGCAAGGTCATCGCTCACCATCTTGAGACATATTAACATCGCGTTGTGTAGCTCGGTAGACGTACGAGCTCGTCTTTGGATTTGCCCGTTCTGCCTCTCGAGGAACCCCCTTCCGCCTCACTACAAAGACATCACCGCCAATGCCATCCCTCCCGAGTTGCATCCCTCCAACACCACAATAGAGTATCGTCTATCACGGCCCGCACCAAGCCCGCCCATTTTCCTCTATGTCGTGGATACCTGCCAGGAGGAAGATAGCTTGGCTGCGCTCAAGGAGTCGCTGGTCATGAGCCTGAGTCTTCTCCCCGAGAATGCGCTTGTCGGTTTGATCACCTATGGAACCATGGTATTTGAAATTTCTCCAGTCGTCAAGCTATGATGCTAATCATTGACCTGGACAGGCCCAAGTGCACGAGATTGGTTACACCGAATGTGCCAAGTCATACGTCTTCCGCGGTAGCAAGGACTACTCCGCGAAACAGGTACAGGAAATGCTAGGCTTATTATCCCCAGCGATGCGCCCTGGCGTGCCTCAACAGCAAACCGGAAGACCGATGCCTGCTGGTCCTGCGTCACGATTCTTGCTGCCTGTTCAACAGGCCGAGTTTCAGCTGACAAAGGCGCTGGAACAACTTCAAAAGGATCCCTGGCCAGTTGCCAACGACCGCAGGAGTCTGCGGTGCTCTGGCGTAGCTCTCAGTGTGGCCGTGGGACTACTCGAGTCGTCTTTCCAGCATGCTGGTGGCCGCATCATGCTGTTTGCCGGCGGCCCGGCCACGGAAGGGCCAGGCATGGTCGTTGGCCCTGAACTGAGGGAGCCCATTCGATCGCATCACGATATTGATCGTGACAACATCAAGTACTACAAGAAGGCCCTCAAGGTATGTTGGTTGACCTAGATATATATCCCCATGACTTCAAACTAACGCAGCCTGACTAGTTCTATGACAACCTAGCCAAGAGAACGGCACACAATGGGCATATCATTGACATTTTTGCGGGCTGTCTCGATCAAGTTGGTCTCCTGGAGATGAAGGGGCTCTGCAACTCCACCGGTGGTCATATGATCCTGACGGATAGCTTTACCTCGTCTATGTTCAGACAATCCTTCATCCGCGTGTTCGAAAAAGACGGCGACGACAACTTGCTCATGGGATTTAATGCCACGCTCGAGGTGCTGACCACCAAGGAACTCAAGGTTACAGGCTTGATAGGTCATGCCATTTCACTTAACAAGAAGTCCACATCGGTGGGAGAAACGGAGTGTGGAATAGGCAATACGTGCTCTTGGAAGATGTGCGGTATCGACCCAAACGCCAGCTACGGTGTCTACTTCGAGATTGCAAGCCAAGGTGGTCCTACGCAGCACCAGCAGACGCCCCAGAAGGGCATGATCCAGTTTCTCACATACTACCAGCACTCTTCTGGTCAATTCCACTTGAGGGTAACGACGATTGCCAGGAATCTTAGCGGACCAGCTGGCGACCCGGCGATCGCACAGTCCTTCGACCAGGAGGCTGCCGCAGTTCTCATGTCCCGCATTGCTGTTTTCAAAGCCGAGGTAGACGACGGACCGGATGTTTTGCGGTGGGTTGACAGAATGCTCATCAGACTCTGCTCCCGTTTTGCAGACTACCGCAAGGATGACCCATCATCTTTCCGATTGGAGAAGAACTTCACCCTATACCCGCAGTTTATGTTCCACCTGAGACGAAGTCAGTTCCTCCAGGTCTTCAACAACTCTCCCGACGAGACGGCCTTCTACCGCCACGTTCTTAACCACGAGGATGTGAGCAACTCGCTCATCATGATCCAACCTACGCTAGATTCATACACTTTCGACCAAGAGGGTGGTCAACCCGTTCTCCTGGACTCGACCTCGATTCAACCCACCCACATACTTCTTCTTGACACCTTCTTTCACATTCTTATTTTCCACGGAGAGACGGTGGCGGAATGGAGAAAGGCAGGTTACCAGGATCAGGAGGGCTATGAGAATTTTGCCTCGTTGCTTGAGCAACCCAAAGAGGATGCCAGAGTAAGTTTCATCCAGGCTGGAAATTATGTGAAGATCCCAAATCGACTAACAATATACAGGATCTTATCACTGATAGATTTCCGCTTCCACGGTTCATTGTCTGTGATGCAGGAGGATCACAAGCCAGGTTTTTGCTCTCAAAACTCAATCCCTCGACCACGCACACCACTGGTGCATATGGCGGCGTGGGCGCGCAGAATGCGCAGACTATCTTCACCGATGATGTCTCTCTGCAAACCTTCATGGACCATCTCATGAAGTATGACCAACTCGCTTTCCAAATTTGCTGGAATTGATCGGCTAACAGTAACTTCCAGGCTCGCCGTTAGTGGCACCAACTAATCAGACGACTTGTAATTGTGCCAAGACTGGAACGAGTCGAGGACGAGTAGGTTACGGGATAGAAAGTATTTGTCACGCATGTGTGTCACTTGTCAAACGTGCAACATAGACTTGCTTGGCGTAATGAGGACTCTACATCGAGCCAGACTGTTGCCTATCGAGCTGTATGGTCTCGTCTCTGATGGTAATTGCTACAATACAATACTCGATGCAATAAGAGAGGATCTTCCTCCGTTTCGGTTCGGAAGTAATAAAACTACAATGACGTGTGAGAGCTTGCCAATGAACACACCCGATCAGACCCACTGGGTGTGATGCGGCATCAGTTATGATCATCCATCGTCGTTGGAGTGCTTGTCATTCTGGTGATGGCGGGAGTAGCTCAGAGGGGGTGGGTTTTCAATCCAATAATTTCAATCCTATGGATATGCCCCGTCGGGTACGTACATAACTACCCCGCCCCCACCAAGCGAACTGTTTGGCAGAAAACACAGAAGTACCTAGGTAGTAGCACATACCTACCCAGGTATTGAGTGAATATGGAAAGGTATGTTGGACAGTGCGCCTCGAAAGTGTATATGTACATGGTACACTGCTGGTTGAGTGGCTTGTGTGAGTGGCTTGTTGAAGCAAAAATGAAGAGGCACGTGACTTGGGTGACTTTTGGTTGTCAATGATCCACTCTACTTCTCCAACAGAAAGTAA
Source organism: Colletotrichum cereale (assembly GCA_034509685.1). Taxonomy (NCBI): domain Eukaryota; kingdom Fungi; phylum Ascomycota; class Sordariomycetes; order Glomerellales; family Glomerellaceae; genus Colletotrichum; species Colletotrichum cereale. The sequence continues at coordinate 144,965 of JASUDE010000058.1, read as the reverse complement.
AGTGATTGGTGATTGGCCAGACTCTCGTTAAACCAGTCAATGCCACCGCAGGTGTGGCTCAGTCTTGTATTCCCAAATTGCACCTGCCCTACGGCGCACAATCTGGATTATCTGGATTTCTCCCCCCATCCTCCTCAAGAGTCCAATTCTTCTTTCGATCACCAACTTTCCTACCAGACCCCAGATCCGAGAGCAGTCACAATGCGTAGGTCGCCCCTTTGCCGCCAGTCAGCGTATTACTTCGTTTTCGCGATGCTAACATTGGACTCTGCTTGCAGCTCCTAAATTCGATCCCAATGAGGTCAAGGTCATGTTCGTCAAACCTGCACTCTGCCATCGAGTCGAAGAAGCAAAGTTGCTAACCTAGTTTACGAATGCAGCCACCTCCTCGCCACTGGAGGTGAGGTTGGTGCCTCCTCCGCTTTGGCCCCCAAGATCGGTCCTCTCGGTCTGTCTCCCAAGAAGGTCGGCGAAGATATCGCCAAAGCCACTGGTGACTGGGTATGATGCGAATCCTTCAGTGCGAGCATGTTTGCGCAAGAACACCACTGATGGCGATTGATTCACAGAAGGGCCTCCGCGTGACGGTCAAGCTCACCATCCAGAACCGCCAAGCCGCTGTCTCCGTCGTCCCTACCGCCTCTTCCCTCATCATCCGCGCCCTGAAGGAGCCCCCTCGCGACCGGAAGAAGGAGAAGAACATCAAGCACAACAAGTCTGTCCCTCTCGACGAGATCATCGAGATCGCGAGAACCATGCGCCACAAGTCCTTCTCCAAGTCGCTGGAGGGCACTGTCAAAGAGATTTTGGGAACGGCCTACAGTGTTGGATGCCAAGTCGATGGCAAGACCCCCAAGGCAATCACCGAGGCCATCGAGGCCGGCGAGATTGACAGTAAGTTACACACATGGCCGTGGTCGTCCGAATACACTGCAGAGGCCTGGAAGGATTAGCCAGCTGACATGAGTCGCACAGTTCCCGAGGAGTAAAGGAGGTCAACGGCTGGACGGACACTCTCGCATGACTTCTGGAGTTTAGGAATGGTTCTGCATTCAGGGGACTACCCACAAGGGATGACCTTGGGCAAAGAAAAAAAGACTTGCCAAATGACCAAATCAAATGACCAACAGATACTTGCCGGTTCCCTCTCTGGCGACTTTTGATGAGTGATGCGATCACTGTGCATGCGCCTCCGTTCTGACGATTTATTATGCTTTACTCTTTCATGGGTATATTCGATTTTGATTGTAAAGAGTGTTGACCGTAAAACATGTAGCGCGGAACCCACTGATGCTTGCCACGGACTTGGCGTCACGGGAGCAAGAAAGCATTTTTTTTTAAATCTTTTTGTAATTCACCACCCTTGGATATTTTGGCTTTGAGCCGCCATGTCGATGACACCAGCCATGTATTCCAGCAGTAGATCTATAACCAACTTCCGCCTACGACGGCCTCAAGATGGTACATAATGAGCTCGCTTTGCTTTAAAGACATGTAGACTTGTTTTAGTTATGAGTTGCAGTCCTTCTACGGGAAACATTGGCCAATCCGCTCCATGTCCCCAACGAACTTGATTCGACAGAATGCACATTTATAATTGATCTGCCTCGTCACATATGCAACGGTGGAAGCAATGCGATAGGCATTGAGCGGCCGTTGCATCGACAAATGTTCCAGGCCTAGACCGGAATAGACTAGACAGAAGCAGTGATCTGTGTAGAGAAAAAAACAGGATAATAGACATAAGTCGAGGTAGCGTGGTGAAACCCACGCGTGTGACACGATTGCATACGTTTCCTCATGACTTCATACGTTTCCTCTTGCCCTCCAGCACCGTGCAAGTGTGTATCTTGAAGGGCAATACTCGACATTTGAAGCGCACAGACACTTGCCCGTCTGTCTGGATTTAGCACGTTGGTTCAGCAGCTAAGACCCTGCGTCCCCTACCTTACCTGGGTACCTACCTACCTAGGGAACACTAGAGGGACGGCAGCAAGTCAGTGAGGAAAGGCTTCAAATGATGCCGAGCGGAGCAAAATGGTGTGGAAACGAGGCCGAGAGGGTCACCTACTGTACCTTATGCGCCCTCGTGTGGACAACCAAACTTGGAGGCCCACCCCAGTGCGTTTTCGTACCCATTACCGATACGCAGTTGTTGTTACATCAATTATTACATTCGGCCCTGCTTCAACTCCAAGGAGCGCACGGACAGACAGTACATCGCGCGGGCAACAAGGGAGGAGGGACACGCCCGTGTTCGCTCTCACTCAGACTGATCACGGCATTCAACCCGCGGCTACCACCATTCAAGGCATTCCACGGCTCACGACACCAGACCTGGCGCCGCAAATGCACGTTTGTGTGATGACCTTTGCATACGCCATACAGGCATGCAACTCAAAGATGATCATCCCTGACAAATCTGGGACTCTGGGGTACGTACCGTCCGCGTCACTCCAGCTTGAAAATCAAACGCAGGCAAGCTTGTAGGTACAACAGCAGGCGGGCAGACAAATGGACAGCCAGACAGGGAGAGCGCCCTTGGCAGGTTGTCGAGCGCAAAGCGAGATGAACCGACCAAGTCAATCAGCAACAGTTTGGGCATCTATTTTTTCTTCTTTTTTTCTTTTAGGAGGGGGGGCGGGATTTAGCATGGAACAAGAGTGCGCTCTCCTCAGCCCAGTCCACCCCAAGAAGGCACGCTGCCAAAAAATTACACCACCTCTCTCTGGCTACCTACCTCAGGCCATAGCAAACCAGGCTTGATCGCTCCCCTCCACATCCATGCCCACCCACGGCTACCGCCATCGTTACCCGCCATCGCTACGACTGTCGCTCTAGTACTTTGACAGTGACACTAGTCGCATAGTTTCATTGTTTCGCACTTCACCTTTCTTTTGCACACATCCATCCGTTGACAGAGCACCTCGAGCTATTCTCCTAACCTCCCGCCGCGCCACTGCCGCCGCCGCCGCCGCCGCCGTCGCTGTCGACCCTCTTCCAACGGACCTGCTCTTGCCACCTACCGTTCCGACCGAAGACCCGACCGAAGACCCGACCGAAGACGTCCCCGTCGCAGTTTCACCGAATCGAGGGCGAATCTCCATTACATCCTTCGTTCTATCCTCTACCTATTGTTCCTCGACTCGAAACCAAAGGGGAGGTGCAATTCCAGCCACATCAAGGCCATATTGGCCGGCGGCACTGGTGTCGGGCATTGGCATCAATTGCCCTCAGCACAAGGCAGCCCAGATGCCATGCCCGTCAGCGGGCCAGTCAGCCATGCTTTAGCCAGCAAGCAATGACAACCGGTTCTCGGATCACTGTATCCAGTCTATTATTTGCCTTGCTCCTACTTCGTGGGCTATACTCCTTCATCCATCTAACCGCCCTATGTCATCTCGGAGCGTCTTCTCTTTTTCTTTACAACATAACTCATGTTGCCTCTAGTACAGATGCACCATATGGTGCAACAACCGCCAGATTTCGACGTTCTCCCAACTCAGCAACAGCAGCGGCAAAATCATCATCATCATCATCATCAGCAGCAGCAGCAGCAGCAGCAGCAACAGCAACAGCAGCAGCGACAGCAACAGCAGAACCATCTACAACATCATCAGAGCCAGTACCACCTCTCTCAACCCAACGCCTACTCTTATAATCAGCATCTGTGCCGCTTGCCAGCCGGCCCTACAAACCCCCCGTACCCCGACGGCAAAACTCCAAGATCTCTCCCGATCCATACCTTACACCCAAACCAATCTTTCCAGCGCCGAGCTGCCACCGTCGCTGGTCAATCTCATGTTCCCGATGGACCCGAGCATCATTTACGACGCAAGACACCGAACGGCACCGTCGACGCGGGCTATGATGGCTCTCCCACCCACTTCGCCTCGGGGCCACCGCCCCTAAAACAAATGATACTGCCCGCCGCACCAACTGCCTACAGCGCGAACCGCTTTCCTAGATCGACACATGTAACTCAGAACCGCAGTGCTAAGAATGCCTTGCGCGATCAAATGGGCGATGGCTTCAACGTGACGTCTCCAGCTCAACGACAATCACTTGGGCAGGATATGTTACACCAGTCATTGCCTATAGGCAAGCCTTGCGAATCTCATCTAGCTCCGGGCTCTTCACTGTATGGCTTCAGTACGCCAGAAATGCCTGCGTTTCTCGGCCCCGAGTCCCAACTTCGCTCAAGGCCTGGGATGTTCACTGCCGGATCTTACTTCCCGAGGGCCCTTCCTGCGGATGATGCCGGTGCCATCACTCCTGGGCTTCTGCAGTCAACAAACCCTTGGTTCCCAACGTACCAACAAGAGCAGAGCTTTGTTGGTCCGCCGATGTACCATACTCCGTCACCATCCCCGTCGATGTACGACTACCGCATCTCTAACATGCATAACCAAATGCTAGGACCATCGGCTAACTTCACCTTGCCGCATCCTCACACCTGCTTTGCGACTTACGGCTCGGGCTTCCTGCAGCCGGCTCAATTCAATTTCGAGGCTCTAACCCTAGAAACACCCCGAGCTATCAGCGCCGGTGGTACAACAACCCAGCCAAACCCATTGGTGGGGTTTAGAGAAAAGGCACTCGCTCAAGCTCACCGGAGTTATGTCGATTTGCTTGCGTATCTTCATCATGGACGGAAAACTCAGCAACTCAGGCCTGGTTCAGCCCTGAGCACTACATCGAGAATGGTGGTGTATCCCAAACCACCAAAACAGCCAATCGTTACTCTGGCCCCAAACCTATTCTTTCCCGGAGACGCCGCTATGATAGCCAACGCCAACCTGACAAGTAACCAGAGCAACATGCTGCTTGGATCTTCAGGGAGCAAACCCCCACTCTCGGCCCAGTCGTTCGGTTGGGATGGTGGTGTGGCAGAGTTCAGGAGTGGCTCCTTTCCTGCTGTGAGCTCTAGTGGCTCACTACTTCCAACCCAGTTTTTGAGGGGCTCACCTCTTGCAAATGCCAAGAGCTCTTTGGAAATTCTGAGCCATCTCTGTGAACAAAGTGGCTGGAAGTGGATTGACGGCGTGCTACTTGGAGGCTGTTTGCACTATGGCTTGGAGCACTTCGAGGAAGCTTTGGAATGGTTTGGCCGCATTACCTCACTAGAGCCCAGGTATGTCACCCCCTTCCAATTACTAAGGCTCGATTGTGAAGTCATGCCACTGAGGAGCTTTGCTTACTGACTTGTTGCATAGCAACGTAGAAGCCATTTCAAACATGGCGGCCACTCTTTACTGTCTCAATAGACATGATGAGGCCGAAAAGTGCTGGCTCAAGGCAATCAAAACTCGACCGCAATATCTTGAGGCTGTGGAGCATTTAGTCGGTCTCCTTTACAAGAAGAAGAGCCTTGACGCTATCGATGTCATTGGCTTTGTACAAAAGGCCTTGAGATTGAGAGTGGATTCGATGGAGTATGCTGCATTCGGCTCTTCTAATAATCCAGCAGATGTATTAGGCAGCCTGCCGTTGAACTCATTGCACGAAAACCAGTCTCAGCCTGGATTCGGCTCGAGTGGTTACGCCATCCCGGGCACTGAGAATGGCCGTATCCTCGCCCTTGTTCATGCCAAGGGTACAATGCTTTACAGCCTGAAGGACATTGCGGGAGCGTCCGAGGCCTTTGAAGAAGCAGTGTTGATAAGCACCGGCAGACGAACAACGTCAGTCCAGAGACTCGTGCGGCAGATTCAACAAGTCCTTGCTCCGAATAGTGGTCTCCAGGGTGTCGCTGACACGGCAAGCGCCCGCCCTTTGCTGTTGCCTCCTGAAAAGGCGAGGTGCACTGCAAAATTGGTCTTCTCCAACAACGGCGACCTTCCGGGCCTGCGATTTGTCCCCGAGGGTGGTCCCAAAAGAGCAGCCGTTCAAACCACGAGCAATTCGTTGCTGTCGCTTGCCAAGATATTCCAAGATGCCATGTCGTCAGGGTCCCCGGCAACAGGCCTTGCTAGGAAGTCAGCCGGAGTTGGCGATATCCTGTCTCTGTACTATCTATCATTGTCCTTGCAGGAGAGCCCCTCTACCGCTAACAATGTGGGCATCCTTCTCGCGAGCGTGCAACAAACTGCAACAGCCACCTCGCCCGGGGCACTGTCGTCCCTGCCCAACATCCCCGGTATCCCGCCCGGTAGTGGACTTGCTCTGGCTCTCGCATACTACAACTATGGCCTCACTTTAGATCCCAAGCATGTTCACCTGCACACGAATCTTGGTAGTCTTCTCAAGGATATTGGGCAACTGGATCTTGCGATTCAAATGTACGAACAGGCTGTTCAGTGCGACGGCAACTTCGACATTGCTTTGACGAATCTCGCCAATGCCGTGAAGGATCGAGGACGTATCAGTGATGCCATTGCATACTACAAACGGGCTGTTCGCTCCAACCCGGACTTCGCCGAGGCAGTTTGTGGGCTTTCAACTGCCCTAAATTCGGTGTGCGACTGGAGGGGTCGTGGTGGCGCCTTGTTGCAGGGTGGCCTGTACGATCGCTGGCATGTCGATGATGATGGCATGATCTTTGATGCTACGAAGCATGATCAAGGGTCCGGCCTCACGAAAAAGGTTATTGACATTGTGTCTCGCCAACTTGCTGATGCTTCGGCCTGGGGATTAGGTGTCCTGCAAGAGAATGACCTTGTGGCTTTGGTCCCGCAGCTTTTCAGAGCCTCGGGCCTGCCGGTAATCGCAGGCATAGACTTTGACGCCAAGTTGCGAAGCTGGTCCAAGAGCCCTTGGGAAGGCTCGCGGCTGGTGAGGCTTGTGGAGCGGACTACGCGTGCACTAACACGGCAGTGGTACTGTGACAAGTACGTTCGTGGACTAGAGACGGCATGCGAGTACAAACGGCCTCAGCTACCGGCTAATCTCACGGTGCCATCTGCCCCAACGGTTCTGCCTTTTCACACCTTCACGTGTCCTCTGACGGCCAAGGACATCCGTATGATATCGCAGCGCAACGCCTTTAGGATTTCTTGCTCAACACTCCGCTCCCCATGGCTACCCAGCACGGTCTATCCGCCTCCGCCCCCGCCATCGCCCCATTTGAACATTGGCTATGTATCTTCGGATTTCAACAATCACCCCTTAGCTCACCTGTAAGACACATTTCTATCCTCCAGTGTTGCTACCTGCGCGTAGCTCCATATACTAATTCTGCTTAGAATGCAATCCGTTTTTGGGTTTCATGACAGAACTCGAGTTAAGGCATTCTGTTACGCTACAACAGCAAGCGACAAATCAATACATCGCTTGCAGATCGAGCGGGAGGCACCAGTGTTCCGAGACGCAAGTAATTGGACTTCAGATAAGCTGGTTGAACAGATTGTGCAAGACAACATCCACATTCTTGTCAATCTCAACGGCTATACCAGAGGTGCTCGCAACGAAATCTTCGCTGCAAGGCCGGCTCCAATCCAGATGTCGTTTATGGGGTTTGCCGGCACTCTGGGCGCCGAATGGTGTGACTATCTACTTGCAGACACCACTGCCATACCACCCGAAACCTTGCGACCCTGGCGCGGCAATCTCACTGTCGGCGATGTCTTTGAGGACAAAACCGAAGAAGGCCAAGGCGACTGGATGTATTCGGAGAACGTCATTTACTGCAGAGACACGTTCTTCTGCTGTGACCACGCACAGTCTAGCGACCCTGACGAACACAAGGTTTCGTGGGAAGACGAGCAGCGGCGGCGTTGGAAGATGCGCAAGGAACTCTTTCCTGACTTGCCTGATGACACTATCATTATGGGAAACTTCAACCAGCTCTACAAGGTTTGTCTCATCCATGTTTCCCCTTCCCTGCCAGTGGCTTGCCTAACGTAAAAGAAAGATTGATCCCACAACATTCCGTACATGGCTGCGCATCCTCTCAAAAGTGGACAATGCTATTCTTTGGCTTCTGCGGTTTCCCGAACTTGGAGAGGTAAATCTCAGGAGGACCGCGGAAGCCTGGGCAGGAGAAGAGGTTGCCAAACGAATCGTCTTCACCGACGTGGCGCCCAAGAATCAGCACATATCGCGAGCTCGTGTCTGTGACTTGTTTCTCGACACTCCCGAGTGTAACGCGCATACCACGGCTGCAGATGTTCTGTGGTCCAGCACGCCACTTCTGACATTACCGCGGTATCCGTACAAGATGTGTTCGCGTATGGCAGCGTCGATATTGCGAGGCGCATTGCCCAATGGCCCCGAAGGCGTTAAGGCGGCAGAAGACCTCATCGCTGGCAGTGAAGATGAGTACGAAGAGTTCGCAGTCCGACTAGCGAAGGGCCTATCGTATCGCATCAGCCGCGGCGGTTATGGTGAGGGTCAGGGCCGCCTGGCAACTTTGCGCAAATTGCTTTGGGATAGCAAGTGGACATGCGCTCTCTTCGATACTAGACGGTGGGTGGCTGATCTTGAGCGTGCTTATGATGAGGCATGGCGACGTTGGGTGGCAGGTGAGGACGGAGACATTTATCTGTAGAAGGTACAGAGTTTCACCACAACCGGACATGGCGATGCTGACAACATTTTGTCAATAATGGGACGAAGAGCTCGCGCCCAGCGCTCCTATTATAGGGGTACGAACTTGTTCGGGCAGGGGTTGCTGTGTACATCGTTATGTTTCCTTGCTTGCGGCTCTTGCTCAGGACTCCGATCAACGTGGAGTCATTGTGGCGGCAGACGGGGGAGTTTCCTCGTCCAAGCCGGCTTGAATACTGGCCAATTTTCAGACATTGGCGGTGGAAGGTTATATCTGTTCGATGGATACGGCTCCTCGGTCTTTATTCAGAGAAAACCTGATGGTTCCCCATTCATTTCAGGCGGGGACTTGGCGTTTGAAGGGAAGTCCGTGTTGAGAGCGGGCTATGGTGTATATAAACAATACCCGGTGCCTCTTTCCTCGCTGATGCGAGACGTGAGGCCCTTGCGATCCATTTGTCTGATTTGATCCTGCTTGCCAAAGCTAAAGAAGGATAGGCCTGCCCCTATAATATTTCCGGTGGCCCGGCATCAATTGTCTATCCCTTCTCTTCGGGAAATTCACTGATGCGTTCTCGTAACATCAACGGTGACATCTAAATAAGCAACTAGTCTATTCATAATCATCCAGCAGACACCAGATCATGAAACCCCGCAAGGGAATGGTAGGGAGATGAAGGTTAACGGCGATTTTGATATTAGTACTTCGGGAGGGGGTTACTATCACGAATGTCAATCCCCGCTACATTGATAGCAAGTCAATGACGGAGGCTGTCCGAGCCGGTACCACGCGTGAGCGTAAACATGAGCTTCTCGTGACGGCCGCCCACAAACAAATGGCAACAGCAGCAGCCAGGTGGTAGAAAAAAGACCACCAACCATTGCCGACTAATATAAATTACAGATGGTCAGAGACTAATCGTAAGTACGCCAATTACAAACGCGGGACGGCCTTGATTCTCCCTCGCCTTCCGTCTCCATGGCTCATTGGTGTTTTGTCCTCCCTCCACCCACAAAATAATGTCTGAAGGTTCCAAGCGAATATCGGCCGTGCCAGGTTGAGACTCGTTGACCCGCTCCCATCTACTGCAGGGCAGAAGAAAGAGAAAATGGAAGGGGGGGGAGGAGGAGAAAGGGGGACTGACCTACCGTAGATCAATAGTGAAAAGGCTCGGTCCCGATACATGACTTCATCCCGAGACCGCGGCACTTCGCAATGGAAGTATGACCCCTGGCCCTGGCACTGGGGAGCCTCCCTGCGAGAAGCCTCAAACGTGGACTTGGGTCAATGGCAAGGGAGATACCATGGCGAAGGATAAATAAAAGAAAGGAGACCTTGCGTTTATTCAGAGTCGAAGGCAGGAAGGCGGCAGGATAGTGAAAGCAATACTAGTACAACCGTATCCTGACGGAGGCATGGATACGGCTCTGGAGATATTCGTCAACGGTTAAGTGTGCAGAGCCATGTCAAGAGGAAACAGAATCACGGCTGCCCATGCTAACCGATTTTCTAACAACTAGCATGCCACGCGCTCCCAATAAAACAGAAACAACAACACTATAGAAGGTATAACGAGCATTAACGGTACACAGCATGGCAAATCCAACGTCCCTGCCACAGGCGTCTCAAGCGGCCGGAGCGGTGGCTCATAAAGCCAAAGAAGCACCCAACAGTTGCCCAGTGGGAAGCGCTACCGTTGTGTAATGGAATGATGATGGCATGGCAGCGGATAAGAAGAGCGTGTGCGAGACATGGAGCACGAGTCTTGTTGATATTGTTTAGTGGATATACCTGGGTCGCAGTGTAACTAGCCTTCGCGTCTTGCTCCACGCCACGGCGTCTTTCGGCCGTTACAGGGCCAAGAGCCATGTTATCATCCAACAGTGACGGATCCCCAGGAACAAATGCCTAACCCCCAGCATGGCAGAGTGGTCATCTACCTGTAGCGCCCACGACAAGAGACATAACAATCTCATTCGGATGGACCTAGTTCCGGGGAGGGGGGGAAAGGGGGGGCAAGAAAAAAGAGCGCCACAAGCGAGGTAAACCCACACCTGAGAAACCGTTGGACTTATTGTGTTGATGTTTCAAGAATGCGGAAGCTGAGTTGGTCTTCATTTTAGCATCACGGAAGGGGTGACCACTGGGTACCTCTAGGTCGCAACCTATCGCTGCCTCGGAAGAGGGGCGTGAGAGACACATGGTTGCTTGTTTATAACCAATACGCCTGTTCCATCTCGTTTGCCGCTCAACATCACACCTTGCGTAATAGTGTGCATGTTTCTAGCTGAGGGGTAGCCATCTACCCGCCGGCCGGCCGTTCGGGACAGTCCAAGATTTGAATTCATTGGAGCCACCTTGACGAGGCCATGTGTCATTATAGTGAAGAAGAGCAAAAGTGACTGGCTAACCAAGTCACCATGAGTCGTAACAGACCGTTGGTAGAGGGCCGTTGTCCTGGCACTAATGCCTATTTGTAGCTCGTGCTGAATTGCTTGACCACCACCGCCTTCATTCTCCTCAGACATCTCGATGCTAGTCCATCAATGTCTAGTGCTCCAGACTTTTGTTGGTGAGGACACACAAGCATGCAGTCACTCACACGTTCGGGGGAGGTGGATGGAACGTTCAGGGGAGACAAATGGCCGGAATCGCTTCGCATGCAAGCGACAGAGTTAGCCAAGGGAGCAACCATACATGATGGAAACAAACCCGAAAGAAAGGCCTCGAGCGGCCGTTAGCGAGACGCGGGATCGGCGGAGAGGGGATTCCGTGCCATGTGAGTGATTACATGTTAGCCCACCAGCGCTGTTGAGAGAGGGTCGCCGTAGAACCAACTTAGCTTCTCCTCCAGCGGCTTGTATTCGTAGTCAGTATTTGCGAGTCAAAGCTGCTACAGACACCTGCATGGCATGCATGCCCGGCCTTCGAATCATTCGTTGCACTGGCGGCGGCGGCGGTGGTTCGGGAATGACTACGGGTTATTGCCCACGGGTGACAAATATTGCGTACAGACACGAATTCGGGGCATTGCTAACCCCCCTTCCTGGACACACATACGGAGTGTACTATATGATGTGTGGGCATGCGACCGGGCCGCGCGTGTCATGGACAGGACATCCCGAAGCTGGAACATAGGCGATAGGCTGAACAAACAGAGTCGATCATATGAGTGGATGGAAGGGAAGCTAACATTTGGATGGGAGGGGATTAGCCTCGCTTCTCTCCTCAAGCCTGCAACCTATAGGATCGTGGAAACAGATTAGTGTCTGCGTACAATCCAAAGGGAGAAAGGTCCAGGGAGGACAAAACCAATCGCGACCAGGACAGGGGACAAGGGCAATTGATAGTTGACAAGGCGGAGTCGACAATGAGTATTGGACAAAGCCTCGGTTGGTCTTATGAAGTTTGTGACAATATAATCCAGAACCGTGGTACTTGCCTGA
>JASUDE010000058.1:0-133021 GCA_034509685.1 Colletotrichum cereale | reverse complement strand
GGGGGGGGCTCAACAGAGTCAGCTGGAAAGTTTGGATCCGTAAGACGGATGCAGATGCAGATGCAGGTAAGTATCCGTAGTCCGGGAGGCAGGAGACGGAAATCGATGCATCTGGTGGTGGGACGTCTTGTCTTGTTTCATGGACCCGAAGGGTCGGTAGATATCTCCTTCTTGCTGATGTTTCTGCCGAGACCCTGGACGGAGATCATTGGTACTGTGTGAAAAGATAGGGGAATGCTTGGAGGATGCTTCCCCAATAAAGCGTCAGCGGAAGAGGTGGGAGAGAAATGATCAGGTATCAAAAAGGGGGGAGGGAGGCAAAAATGAGCAAAGAAAACCGCAAGTCGTTCAAAATGCTCGCTTGCTATGTCCCTTCATGGCCTAGCCTTTCCGACCAGGGTACGCTAGTGGAGGGGCGCCGGGATGGATAGATTTTCGATTTTGGCTCAGTGCCACCCAGAATGAAGTAAATCGGGCAGCCAACCCTCGTAGACTCTCACCGACCCAACGTCACCGTTGTTCTCGGCATGGATAAGGGGAAAATGGTTCAAGCTGGAAACCGAAGCTGAATACGTTGAACGGGGGGCGGGGGGTTGCTTCAAACAATCTCACGCAAGCCCAACGTGGACCAGCGTACCGTGCTGTAAGCGTCCCCGTGTTCATCTTCTTTCCCTTTCCTCCTTGCATGCCACCATCTTTGCTAGAGGGTGGGCATCGGGTCATAGTCAGTCGACTTGATTCGAGGCTGCAAGTACTTGTCGAAAGTGACTTGCGCAGACGTCTCCTTTTCCATAGCAAAGCCGAACGATGCAGATGGGAAGCGCTAGAACCTACATTACATAGGCACAGAGTGGAACGAATGGGAAGAGAGAGCACTTGCTATAGCACTGGCGTCTGACTACTCTGTAGCGTTGGTCGTTGGCCGTCTGCACCAGTTGATTCAACGTCCATAACCATCCTACTGGGTGGGATGTCAACGGCTTTTGGGAAGTGACTTTGACGCAGCTTTGATCGGTAGTCTGGCGGCTGTCACCGTCCTGAGCATCTATTCGCCGGTGTACCAAACCCTCGGGCGCAGCTAGACCGTAGGCAAGCAAGCCACATCAGCATGCATGCACAACAAACTTCCAAAAGAAAACCTGCTGGCTCCGAGCCAACATGACGCCGCCGGCTATGGAAGCGGAGAACATGCCTTTTGGGGCATGGCGGTCCCGAGAGGTGTCGACGGAGACAGACAACGGTTCATCTTCTCAGTGCAGCCAGCCAGTCAGTCGGCTTGCTACCCAATGCTATTCGCCTGGCCGTCTATTCGAGTACCCTTTGTGGCCGGCTTTTCCATCTGTGTTCAACCCTGGTCGATCGTCCTGCAGACGACATGGGCACATCCTGTGACGCTTCGAGCGTCTGGCTTCTCAGGGGCCAGTACAGGGTTGTTGGAAGATAATAGTCGATATTGAAAAATGACGATTGTCTTCTCCCTTTCGGAATGATTCACCATCCTGCGGTTCGTCTCACTTATTGGTTTGGCTGACGAGCATGATGAACCCCGGACACTGACGGTACTACGCAGCGGGATGTTGACAAATAAACTGGACGGGGTAAATCTGGCCGTTGTTCAGCTCTACAACGAAGGAGACACTACGTGCGGCACGGCAGCACCCGGCAGGATCATAAACCGAATTGGCCTGGCATGTAGCAGAACATGCTGTCAACGACATCGACAATACCTGCCCTGATGATGACGATGACGATGATGATACTGATAACAGCGATGGACGTAGATGCTTGTCTATCAATTAGGCCACTGAACACCCTCAAGGCCAAACATCAGAACCCAGACCTTGGGTCCCAAAATGATGGAAATGCGTGACCGGACAGGTAGCCACGGCGTCTGGTCAAGAAAAAAACAAACCGAAAAACTCAAGCCAGCAAGCATCTACTGCAACATTAGCGCCAACCCGGCAGCGGCGGCGCGCGATCCGTCACCAAAGGTATGGCAACTATTGAGAGAGGAAGGGGGTGGTGTATGTGTGCTGGTGACAAGGGCGGTCCCATGGTTACGGACGAAAGGCACCACACCCCGTGTGGTCCCACTAAGGAGCGCTCGACTCCCTGACGGGCCTAAGGTAGGTAGACAGGCATGGCAATGTCATGGGGCTACCGTGCAACCCAGACTGTATAACAGTGGTTCGTCAAGCCCCCGACTACAAGTCGTTACTTCTCCCAACGATTGACACATCCTGTCTCATGCTCATCTTTGCTTTTTGCGCTCCGTCATCTACGATCGGGTTCCATCACTATCAGCCGGTCTTGTACGTATCGATGGGGGATGCAGGGCTTTCTTTATAGGACATCCAAGTAAATGAAATACTGTACGGCGCACTAGCAGCCCCTGATACAAAGTACCTGATGGGGAACCCATGCCCATGATACTGATGTGTTTCTTCGCCAATATCCGTGTCCGTAGGGGGAATGCAAAGAGATATGTATGTTTCGTGATCTACGACCCATAGGACCCATAGGCGTGGATAATCCCGCTTGATGGCCCAGGGCCCATACCAGCCATGCTCCCAGTCGGCTGGTCACTATCCGAACCGGGGCCTACCAAACTTGAGCTTAAGCTTGGGTCTTGCCAAGTGGGTCGGTCAGCAAGCCAGGCAAAAACGGACAGACTGCATCGAGGAAGGTACAGCGTTGAGAAGCGATATGGACTAAATGTTGGAAGCTGTGGTGCCTGGTGCCCAGGAGAAGCCTTTGTATCTCGGTTACTAGGGAGCAACTAGACCAAGCCGAGCGGTTGTTGGGCGAGGTGAGAGGTGGGGTTGAAAGCGTCTGCATCCGCATGCGTCGAGGTCTCGATGATGTCAGGTAGCTACGCACGGCGAGTCACCGCGGGGAGGCCTACTTGACAGATTGCGGCGGCTGGATGCCGATATACCATTGCAGCGCTGTGTAGGCATCGAGAAGCAGACGCATGCGGTCTAGCGGCGGCTCGACCAAGGCAGACGGGAAGGAGCGAAGCCAGGCCCACCGCGTATGCATTTTAAGTCAGCTGTACGTACGTAGGACGACGATGGGCTGGAGTCGTTGGGATTGTTTCCATCGGCGGCAAAGTGGGGTCCTCAGGTTCGGATCTATTACAGATGCGGGCGCGTCGCGCCGTCATGGGTAACGCTGGATCAAGGCTGAGATGTAGGCATTGAAGCGGCCGAAGGCGAACGTGGGCTTGACCAGGCCCGGTAGAGTCGTTGAAAAGGACAACGAAGGAGAACAAGGGCAGACCAAGGCACAGCCCCTCATGCTGGCTTTGACGAGCGGTCTGTCTCGATTCATCGACGACGAGAAAGAGATGGCTCGAGGGCGACGCTATCTCAGGATAACGGCTCGATGACTGCGGCATAAAGGACGGATTAGTATGTTGCTGTGCTGCCTGTGGATGATCTATCTGTCTCCGTAGAAGGATACGGGATTCTTCTCCGGGGGTGGGGTTGCATGGGAATGTCAAGACGAAGAAGGGTGAGATTGGGCCGTTAGGGGCGGCCCTGTGATAGTCAAGTACCAACGGATCCACGTCGCAACCGGGCCCGGGAAGAGACGTAGCCGGTTGTCCAAGGGAGAAAGTTGGCGGCATCACTTGTGGCAGGTTAAGACGCTTTATGGTGTGGTTGGTAGATGTGAGTGTGCCCGTGTTGCTGGTGACAAGAATAACTTTAGCACACCGAGCAGGAGCCGAGTCCCCAAGTTATGGTTCAACGCTCTAGCCGGGGAGGGGCGGTGGCCACGTCCCTTCTTTCAACGTGAACGGGGCCGGGGTCGGAGGGGATATTCTTTACAAGGTGCCCTCCGCCGTTGGTTCGTGTCTTGCGGGCCCAACAGCCCGGCTTCGAGTTTTCGTTGGTCCCAGCTGCCAGGAAAGTGTGCAAGCCTCCCCGCACATGGCTTCTCGTTCGTTTCCCGGGCGTCCAGTCATTTCAATGTAGATACCTAAGTACCTACCTAGGTAGCCTCACTACCCAGTGCATACGGCGTACAGTACAATATCTAGGTCCATTCGTACCTATGCAGTAGCTGGCCTGTGCATCACAGTCATTTGTCTTCCCAAGGATACTAGGATCACCTCGGCTCTGTAGAAGTACCACGACCACGGACCACGACCACGACCACCATATCATTGAAATCAGCGTTAGATCGCCTGCTGGCCGGCCGACTGGTAGTCATCAAGAAGAGCGGCCAGGCTCGGATCGGATGTCAGAGAAATGCTGCACCCGGCCTCCGTTATTGAGTCCGCATCCGCTTGGTACCTGGGCAATTTCCTTGCCTTCGCCTTGCAACCAAGGATGCTGCACTTTGCCGGGAAAAAGGTGAGCTAGTAGTGATGTAGGTAGATAGGTCACGGATACAGTGGAACCGAAGGAAGACGGTTGTGGACTGTGATGCAAATCACAAAACTGGTGTCTGTACTCTGTACGGAACCTAGTGAACACCGATAGCTGGGCCCCGCTGCGAAGCCTGGTCATGATAGCCTGTGTCGCTCGTAATACATCTCCGCGACATCCTCGACAAAACACCACAAAAAAAGAAGGTCGACCCTCGCTTGATCTCGCATTGCCGGCCACATTGGGCAGGTGGTTCTGGTCGCTTGACCCGCTCACTCTCGATTACATGCCTACGTACAGAGTACACGTGTACAAAGGGACTAAGGAGTTGGGTACGGATACCAAAGATACCTTGCGTAATGTGTCTTCTTCTCCTCTGGTCTGACCTAACCTACCACTTACATAGGTAGATAAAGGTACATTGCCTGCCTACCTACCATACCTTACCTGCCATTACCCTTGCTACTATGTCGGTAGGGCCAGCACGGCGTTCGCCGCATTTTCCCACTTGGGTAGGCAGGCGTCAGGCTACCTAATTTACGATGCATTAAGGCGCTACTGCAACACTAATGGCCACGACATGCACCGCTGGGTAAGGGGGAGGGGCCAGGTCGTTGGTAAATCTGCACAGGACCTGGGGGCAGACCGCGACTGAGACGGCGCCAAAATAGATGGATGCTCTGCCGAATGGCAAGGATGATGGGAGGGTTATGTTGGAATTGGAAATTGAAGAAGAAGAAACAGACCCATCGTCACTGTCCGCCTCGCATCCTGCATTGCATATAGATGAATGCATCAGGCCAAGGCAGGATAAGATTTTGGTGCGTACATATAGTGTGCGTTGTAAATCAGGCAGACGAGAGCGAAAGGAAAAGAAAAAGAAAAAGGAAACATCCATCAGGGGAGGGAGCCCAGAAACAACGGCCCCTCGCTTGATTATGTTCCTGCACAGTACCTAGGTATGTACGGGTATGTACAGGCTCGGCAGGCATGCAAGCAACCCGCAAGCCGAGCCGCAATGAGATGCCTTGCAGATCACCCGTTCCCAGCATCCGTCGACATCCTGACAAGGGAGCCCGAGGTAGGGAGGGTACTCACCAAACATGAATAGAAAAGGAAACGACAAAGATTGAGGCTGAGAGCGACTCTCTCTCTTTCTGCCTCGCTGGTGCTCTGTTCCCCAGCTTGGCCAAGTTATATACGGCTACTCAACCCCAACCGCATGTGCCGCTTTTGCGTGATTACGACCCGGGATAAGAGAGGAAGGTCGGGGCAAGCAGCAATAGCAAGAATGCATGCCGCAAACGCAGACCCCTTGGTGAGTGAGCGAGCCTGTGCCTGTCTCTAGGTAACCAAGTTGCGACCGAGAAGTTGCGAAAAAAATGGAAGACCGACTCTGCAGCACCGCTGCGTCTTACCAGAGGCACGGGAACGTTGCTGGGGAGGCAATGATGCGCGTCCGTGTCTGCACTTCCACCTTGCATATGCACCCAAGTTTCAAATTGTACCAGTATTTGTGTTTCCATCCTATTTGCCTCTTTTCTTCTCCCCCATCCCCTGCAAAGCCTACTTGGCTGCATTCGATCCCCCTCCTGCCTCGGCACATCGACATTGCGTCCCATCTGTGTATCGTCCGTAATCACTGTCGCCGTTCGTTTGACTTTGGACCCCGGCAAGGCAAACGTTGGTACCTTAGCCCATATTGGAACATGCAGTCTCCCGTCCTGTAAGTGAAGGAGCTAGGTCGGTTACTGAGAGGTGCGGCGAGTGCGAGTGCGCGACGCTCGGCCGTTGACGTTTTCCCGCTCTCGTGCCCTGCTGCACCGTGCTGTAAATCCTTACAGTACCTCCTCTCAGGTACCTTACCCAGGTACCTACCTAGGTTTTAATTATTCTGTCCCTCAGTTCCACGGCCTCCCCACCAACCCAGCCTGAACGCATCTGTGCTCGAAACCGCTGTTCGCCAAGCACGAGTACCTGGCCATACTGCATCTTGAGGAAAGGTACCTTGAAATCCCCTCTCGACACCTTGTCAGCATCGCATCACCGCCCAAGATCAGGATACAGACGGAAGACGCGTCGACGTCGTGTTCTACACCTGCTCCCCCGTCGGAATCCTGACGTGATTTGACATGGCTCGTCCCATCAACAACAGCGCAAACTCACCGTCGTTACATGGCTCGCCTCCAACCTATGGCAAGTGATTTACCAACTAACTCACCTTGGACGAGGTGAGTGGAATGTCAAATCTTGCAAACTTGGCCACCGCCACTCTTGCCTACCCTTTCCCTCAGCCCTAGGTACTGCTCACTGTTCGGTTCCCCCGCCTTGGTCTATGGGTAACAGGCCATGACTAGCACCCGTTGCGTGCTCAGCCTTCGTCTTTTCTCTTGTCATTGGGTGCTTCCTCCTCGTGTCTTATCTACATCGCGCCGCCTTTGTCTGGTAAGGACGAGGCCTGATGGCTCTCCATGGTAGGCCAGCCTCGACTGTCAACCACGGCAAACGACGAGTGTACCCCCTCTCTCCCTGACTGCGTTGTCTACCTCGACCGAGCTTAGCTTCTCGTTGTGGCTTTGAACGGACCCCTCTCGCCCCGGCTTATCGGAAGCCCCCTCGGGGGTACTGGTACTGCCCCAAGCACAAGCCTGAAGCCGACAGCGATGAGGTTAGTTCTGCGGTATCTGGTTCTGTACCTGCTCATGTCGATACTGGTACGCTGGTGGACGGGTGCCTGATGGCAAGTGCCCTCCCTTTATGAAGAATACCAGTGAGATGCAGGTACGTGGGTCGTCCTACCTACAAGGTGGGAAGCACGAGGCACAGCCCCTAGCTTTACATTAAGGCGCCACAGTCGCGGCTTTTGAGGCATCATTCTGGGCCGTTTTTGAGTGTCAGCTTGCGTTAGTCTAGCCCCCACAGCTTGTGGGTTCCCTCTCCATCGGCGCGTTGTGCATGGGATAAAGCATGATGGGTACGCCTGCTCCGTACGCGGCACCGAAGTTCGAATCATGTTGCCTGATGCCGGAATTACAATCTGGTGCCTCAAGTTCGCCCAAACGCAGAGCGAGAACAGCCTGGCTTGATGCACAGTCTGTCTGCTTTAGGGCTGGTACCGAGTCTCCCCAGGTACGGGCAACCATGGCATGTCCGAGAGGACGACGCCATTGCTACGTCCATTACCGCCACGGGACGCTAGCATGGCAATTGCCGTGCGCATTCCAATCTCGATGTGCCTTCCTTGTCGGCTATCCTGCGGTCTATGAGGGACCCCTCGCCCCCGAGCCATGCTCCATCCGGCAGC
Organism: Colletotrichum cereale; assembly: GCA_034509685.1. Classification (NCBI taxonomy): domain Eukaryota; kingdom Fungi; phylum Ascomycota; class Sordariomycetes; order Glomerellales; family Glomerellaceae; genus Colletotrichum; species Colletotrichum cereale. Next base: position 125,341 of record JASUDE010000058.1, on the reverse strand, counting down.
CCATCGACAAACCTGCCGGGCTCGGATTATGTCAGGCGCCAAGAACACCTGTGGACGGCAGAGGAACGGACCCAGTAGGCGGAACGGAACGGCTACGTACCGTGGAGCACACGGCCCAGGTACGGATGAGGCACTGACAATGTCCATTCCCGACCAAGAAGCTTGGCTCACTTTACGTCCAGTGACCGTTGATGTTGACGTTGACGTTGACGTTGACGTTGACGTTTGGTTGACGCTTTGGTTTTCTTTCCTTTGGTCAGGCTGTGTAGGTAATTACCTAGGTAGGTAAGCAGGGTGAGAAAGGTCGGCCGGTCCCTAGGTCCGTTCCTTTCTCAAACCCACAACCCAAAACCCTAGACGGATCCAATTGGGTTCTCGGAATCTGGCGACATCGTCCGAGAAAAGAGAAGAAATCTTTTGGATTTGCAGTTGCGCTGCCGCGCCATCCCCGTTTTAGCAGCACGCCATCCCTATTCGTACTCGATGACAAAAACTGATGGAACCAGTTCAGCCGTCACGGAGTTCCTCCCGCTCCTCTTGACGGACGGACGGACGTAGTAGGTAACACCAATGCTGACACACGACATTGCGTTCCCTTTGGACCAGCACCCGGAGGCATCTGCAGTCACCCAATCAGAATCCCGTTTCGCCCACACTCTGACTCCCACGTCTCCTCTTCTCTCAGCGCCGAGGCTCGCTGCTCTTCTTGATTGTTCGGCCGACGACACTGGATTGGACCGGGACGGTTCGGGCAAGGAAAGGAGCCTTTGGTCATTAACTGAGGAAGGTTGGCGGGCTGCAGGACGTGGGAGGAAGAACTGGGTTTGCTCGGGCCAATCAACTCCATCAAAAACGGGTGGTTACGTTCATGTTCACGTCTCCAACCAGACCCTTTGACCCTGACGTTCGAACCTCGTTAGTTTGCCATCGTTGTGCCGCGCGCCACCGCGAATACGCCCACCACAGAGTTGGAAACATACCAAGACTGACAGAAGAAGGATTGGATCGTATGTAGTACAGCACTCGCAGAGCAGAGCGAATGGGCACCACTACCCCCCGTGCCGCCTTGCGGAGACACCCAATCGCCTTCAACGCCCGCTCCTTTTTGGCCTCCACACTCAGGCACCTTTTCCACATCTTGCTATGTCGACGACCCGACCGCCAGCTTCCGCGCCCCCTGGCATGATCGCCGGTCCGACCCCCCAACCGGTCACGTTCCGCTGGTCACTCACCCCAGCCAGCTGAACGCAGCGCTCCCGGGATGATGTATGGGGATTGATACAGCAAGTCATCTCGGCTTCATGCTGCCCTTCAGCCGTTGCGTCTGTTTCCGTCGCTGGACCGGACTGACCTGCACCGTACACACTGATTCCGCTGCCGTTTCCAGCAGGTCAGACCTCGATGCATGCCGACCCCACCCCTCAAGCAATCTTTCCATTCTCTCTACGAAGTACCCGAAGACGGACACAATTAGATATCCACCTTGGGCTGGCTTGCCCGTAAATGCCCCTAGGACACGTCCGCGACAAGAACAGGTACGGAGAGGCAGCAAGACGGAGCCCCCCTTGTCGACTTTGCATCGCATCCGCATCTCACCGCGTCCACACATGGCGCAGGCTACGCTGCATTCCGAGGGACGCGCACCACAGGCTCGCAGATTCTGCACCGGTCCACCCCGCCACCTTTCCGTGTGTAGCTGTAGTCTGTGCCTTGTGTGACCTCGCACTCGCCATGCGGGCCCAGTTCGATCCGGGATATGCAGCTTGGCCCGGCACACGAGCCTCGACCTGTCAGCCTTCAGTTGATGGACTCGGGCGTCTTCACTCCAGAACGAGGATATTATTACCTCCTGGACGTATCGAATCGTCTGTTGATCTGTGCCCCCAGAATAATAAGGTGCAAGGACAGCAACGACGACGACGACGAAGAAGAAGAAGAAAACAAAGTTTTGACCTTTGGACAGTTCCAAATTCCAAAAATACAAATGCTCCCTGACCCGGTCAGATCGACGAGCAGCATTTCGTCAGACGAGATACTGGAGCAGCAGGACGAGCCGTCAATGACAACGCCCGAGCGCTCGACATTATCCGAATGCGCTTGTCTAAGTTCGTCGGTTGGACGTCTCTTGACGCGGACCTGCATATGCTGCCCTTCGTTCGCCGGAGTAGTTCGGTATGGATCGCTCATCTTATCTCCGTTGGTTCAGCTACGTGCTCATGGGTGTTCAGGTACAGATAATACCGGCGAACACATCGAGTTCTCTCCTGCTTCAGTCAGAAGCCAAGAGAGACTCGGGGACGACGAACAAATGTACCTGGCCTCCGCCGAATGCGCTTGGTGTGGTGTCTCAAATGTTGTATCTCGTACCTTTTGACTGACGGAAAACAGTTGGACCTTTTACATGATCGACGCCCTCGTTCACACCATGCCTTATCCGTCCCTCCAGCAGCGCCCGATTCCAGCGGCGACAGATACCCTGGCATCATCCTAGCATCAGATCAGAGAATCCTGCCCCGCTGGGTCCATGGCGTTGCTTGGCTTGGGTTGTGGCTTGAGCCGGGACCGCTACAAGGACCAGGGACAGGGCCAGTAGCAGAAAAAAGACCAAGAATCATCTTCATTGGCAGCGCAAACGGGACCGGGATAGGGATAGGCGACAGGGACCGGGGTGGGCGGAGAGAGAGACATGCAGATACCGTGGTACCTACAGGTTTACAAGGGCCGGGGGCGTGTTTCGAGAGCAGATGGCCGTAAGAGCAAGCCGGTCAGTCGAAAGAGTGTTTCTCATCGCTGTGATTCCAGGAACCGGACGAGCCCCTCTCCCCCGCTCACTTACGTTGAACCACTGCATCGTGTTGCTTGCTGTGATGGTTCTATTGCATATACCGCGCCCCAGAGGACGTTAGCCGTTCATCTATTAGTGCCGGTCGCTAATAAGATACCTACAATAACAGAGTGAGAGGCAGGGCGAGGCGGGACTGCAAATGACGAAGAGAAGTGTGGGGGAGTAACAGAAAGAAAGGGACGGATCCCATAGTTCAACATCACCCTATCGGTCGGGTATGTACCCCTGCGGTGCTCCGTTCCGTACCGTACCGCAAAGTGAGGATCAGGGAGATGTGGAGCTGGAGCTGGAGCTGGAGCTGGGGCAGGGCCTAGGCCTGGGCCACCCCTCTCCAGCATCGTCGCTCTCTTTCTCTCTCCCATCGTCTCTCTCGAGTCTTGTCCAAAGACAACGGATAAATTTCGACCTGAACAGGTGTAGGCTGCTAGTACCACCACCCCCCCACCGACGAAATGCTTTACACCCCTCGCTCCTACTTACCTAGTTCGAGATACTGCTCCCCTTGCTCCTCGGTGTTGAGCTACCTGCCCTTGGTTGAACTACGTGCGGTGGACGTTCACTCCCCCTCCCTCGTTCCTCCTCAACTGGAAAGGTGTCTTGTCCTATTCCAGCTTCCATCGGATCATGCTTTTTTGAGCACTGGAGCTATGTGCGCTACAACGTACGCAACCGCTGTCACTGATGCTGTCGGCAAGTACCCTCTGGCCTGCTCTTGATCGGGTTAGGTGGGTGTGTGCCGGGAAATTTTCAAGAACCGTCGCTCCACCGGCCATCATCGCCCTTTGCTGATTTCTCTCTGCCTTGTCTCTTTCTCTCTCTGCTCTGATCTTTCTGATCTACGTATCGTGCTGGGAGAGTGGGGGGGGGGGGGGGGTGGAATTCCTTTCACCCTTCTTCTTCGTCTTTTCCCACCCTCTGCCAGGCTCACTCCAAACCTTAACCTTTCTTATTCTTCCGTCCCCTCCCCCCATGCCCTCCAATTTTATTTTGAATTCACATACACACCTCACCTCGTTCTGGGCGCACAGCCTCTTCAACCTTCACGCTTCTGCTTTTGCACGTTGTCTCTCCACCACGCTGCTTCCACCTGCTCAACAACATATATACGGCAGACATCCCACGCTCATCCAAGACCTCATCCAGCCCTTCCCCTCTCATCATCTTTCCAGACCAACCTATTATTCCAACTCATCCTATCTTACCCACATCACGCAATCACATACCCATAACATTATATCACCACTCATTCGTCTCTTGGGCACCATCGCCAGCAATTACCCTCCTCTACCGGCTTCCACCTCTAGCCTTCCAAAGCAAAACCACCATCAAAATGGCTTCCCAACGGAGAGGGCCGTGGTCGCAACAAGAGGACGCCTACCTGATGCAGCTTGTCAACGACCAGGGCCCCTTGAATTGGGTTCGAATTGCACAAGCCCTGGGGACGCGAACGCCAAAACAGTGCAGGGAACGATTCCACCAGAACCTGAAGCCCACATTAAATCACGAGCCCATCACACCCGAAGAAGGCGCTCAGATAGAAATCCTCGTCAACGAGATTGGCAAGCGGTGGGCAGAGATTGCACGGCGTTTGCATGGCCGCAGTGACAACGCTGTCAAAAACTGGTGGAACGGAAGCCAGAACCGCCGGAAGCGTCACGATCGCCGTAGAGCCACTCAGAGCAGCTCCGGCTTCGACGATCGACGATACGGACCATCTGCCTACCAACGCCCAGCTCTCACCATCAACTCCCACGCGGCTTCCCTCCCCTATGCTAGGCATGGCATGTCTTCGCCCGTGTCCCCGGCCTTCTACACCCACGGCCGCAACTACTACCAGCTCGAGTCCCCTCTTCCATCTCCGAACTCCACTTCTTCCCCTGGAAGTGATGGTCTTGACGGTGAGGCATCTACAGTGTCAGATGCCGCCTCCAGCTACACTACATCCCCTCGGTGTTTGTCGCGGGGCAACTCTCCATCCATTCAGCTGGCACCCCTCCGCATGGACGACAACTCGGCCCCGCGCTCTCTGCCCCCCTTTGGCAGTCTCCTACACGCATCGGGCGATAACAAGGAAGCTGGACACATGCGGCTGCCCTCCATCACATCACACCTTTTAACTGCACCCAACTCACCTGTGGGTAGCACTGCCCGACAATTGCCACCACCTACCTCGCCCTCTGCCGCAGATAAGGACTCCAGGATGGATGTCTCCGCTTTGCTTGGTTAAGCCCTCGAAATCGATCGTTTCAAACCCTGTCTTGGAGGAGCATCATTTCTGTGCGTGTTGCTCTGCTGTACCAACAAGAAAAATGAAAGTGTGGCTCCAAACGCGCAACTAAATAATGGGACGGAATACGTGATTACAGCCAGTCAAAAATGCCGACTTGTTTCTTGTTGTATTCACTATTTTTATATCTTTTTTTGTTATCTTGGCATTCGGATGATTTTCAAAAGAAAACCCCAGCGAGGGGATGGCGCATTTGGGAGACCTGATACATATGAAGTAGGTTTGACATAGGACGGTGGCAGGATGGCAGAGGTTCAGGAGAAATCTCTCCATCACTCCTATTGGGTTAGCTCTTTATCATCGCACAAACTGCGAAACTACCAGTAATCAAACCAATTCTCAACACATGAACATATCTTCCATCGTCCTTCGAAGCATGGTCGTCCGCGAGACTTGGCGCAGGCATACCTGTTACACCGCGGTCTCACCTAGGGCTGCGGCGGCGCCAAAGCCAGATGACCGGAATGGGAGACCAATTGCCGTTGCTCCCACGTTCGCAGCCACGTCAGCCATGGGACGGGTGAGTGATCGAGTGGGCAAAAGTAGAGACAAGGGTGTTCTTGCCTCCGTTTTCAACCACGAGGAGCAGGATTCAACAGCCAAAGGGGACTTTACTTTGCGTCTATTTTGTTTTTATTTAGGTACTTCTAGATTTTGATGGGGGCGTCGACTGAAAAACTTCAACGTGGTTGCAGAGATGATGCACCCCACAAAATGAAGAGAGCCAAGGTATGGAGGGAGGTAGTAATCAGGGTTGCTCTAGATACGCGGCATAGAGTTTGGCATTACTAAGTCAAGTCACAACTGTGCCGGAGTCTGCGCCGTGGGAGTGAGGTACAGTAAGGTAACGTGGCACCGAAAGGAAACCTAGACAAAAGGAGGGGTTCTTCTTTATTTCTCTCCTGGTCTTATTGTTGGGTCGAACGGCCGAGGTGCGCACTGAGCCGTGGTAAGCATGGCTCAGGCTCAGGTGTTGCTCTTTAATGCGCTAGACAGGGACAAGAATTGAAGATGAGGCGGAGGACAGAGCGCTCAGGGCCATCGCAGCCAAACACGAGGTGGAGAGAGAGTGGCGTGCCGCTGTCGATCATGACGAGGATCATGAACACGGATGGGGCAGATGGAGAACGCAAATGTGGTAGGAGAACAAAGGAGCGACCTGCGGGGCGGGGGGTCAAGTCGAGTATCTATGTACAGTACTCGACAGGTGCTCTCGGCGGTACGTGCGACACTCTAGGGCGCTACCGGTGGCATGTCTTCTAGGCGTAGCTGTTCTCGGTGTCCGTGAGAGCGATTTAAGTGAGTGGTGGTGAGAATATACCATCGTTCCTTCCTTGTTGAACCCAAAAACGGAACCCGAAAAAGTACATACAGATGCTGCTGACTTGCAGGAACTCCTTCTATCCAGGGACCCGACTTTAAGGCCAGGACCAGGGCCAGGATCAGGACCCAATGGGGTCCCGGAAGCAGCAGCACTACTCTGTACCTAGGAACCTACACAAAGATACAATTAAGGTAAAAAAAAAGATGCGAACATCCCGCATGGCACGGTCAACTCTCGTGCACTAAAGCTGAGGAACAGCCAGAGGCCTCTGTTGGTAATGAGGTGGGTTGAGGTGCTGCTTGCCTTCCCTTCACCTGGCGTCGCCGCACCGGGAATTGTCTCCAGCTCCGCGTTGCGATCGGTTCGTGACTTGAAGCCATACACAGGCAGTACTACTAGGTGAGTAGGTACCCATGGATTGTGGAGGAGGCACATCCTGGTAAGGGAGGGGTGCGCAAGAGGGACGTAGTGACTTTGACTAAAGTATCTTTCCCATCCTTTCCGGATGCCTCTGCCTGTCTGTCTGTCTGTCTATCCGAGTCCCGTCCCTGTCTGTTCTTTCTTCAGCATCTTACCTCACTCATATCCGGCGCATAACATCCGGTTCAATAACCCCTCACAACCACGACACGATCAGTCTGAAGATTCAAGGTTGTGACAATTCCTCAAACCACGCAATAGCCATGCTCTGGCCGGGAGATTGGGCACAGACATGGACACGGCCTCGACCGTGACAGCACCACAAACGACATCTATCAATCAAATCAGTCAGTGGAACCGATCACATCGACATGGACATTTCTTAACGCTCTTGCTGCTCTTGCTCTTCCGCCTGTTGCCGAATAACCGTACTGCATACTACACCCGGCATCATCATCCGATTAACAATACTCGGAACGAGTATCCTCGTCGTCGTCCTTCAACCGCATTCGCACCGCACGAACACGCAAGCGTCCATGCGTGCATGTCCGCCCTTATAAGGATGAATCGAGACATCCAAGTAATACGAAATACTGTGAACAAGGGCGGAGATACCCAAGAAGAGCTCCCATCGACGCAAAAACCGATTGGTGGTTCGTGGCAGCTGGGGCCATGTATCGTGCAAAAAAAAACTAAAAAACTACATACATAGTAGATGCCGATGCCGTGACCCCTGCCAGACCCTGGTCTCCCACCTTCGGCATGCTTGTGTCCCGTGGCCGATCCCTTCCTGGTGCAAAAAACGGATGGTAGCGAATTGGCACCGAGGCCGTGCTGATGGGATCGAACAGGATCTGCCAACCCCTTGAACACAAGAGACACATCCCGGCGGGGGTGTCCCAGCCAACCAGACAGAGCGAGCCCATGTCGTATCGTCGCGACTCGCCAGTCAACCTGCGCTTGCATTTTCCAAGCTTTGCTAACATGCATACCGTCAAGGCGGCCGGGGAGTCAATGGCAAGCACGCAGAGCTTTAATCAAGCAACCAGGCCTAACCACACAGGGCGAACGAAGTAAACAACGCCCTCAAGAAGCAGAGAAAGTCCCGACCTGCTCGTCGACCCTCAGTACTCACCCACGTCTTGTACTGTCTTGTCCAGCTTGCCGTCCTACGCATGATCCATGAATGATGCCGAGTCGTTTGTGTTTGACTTGGCCAACCACACCAAATATGGTGAGAGGCGTTATCGCCCGAAGCGCCGAAGCTGCTACTTAGTCACCGTCGACCGTTTTTAGGACAACAACGACGGCACCTGTGGTGGCCAGGCCTAGACCCGGCCTGTCCAAACCAGCCAACTAGAGACCATCTCATGGCTGTTATTGATGGGCACAAGCTTATGAGGGTTCATCAGGCTAAACTATGCCGCCTCACACGGGCCATTCCCGACCACTAGAGAAAAGACGGTTGACCGTTCGTGCAGTCAGCACCAGGGGGCGCCCCTTAATATTCATCCTCGGTCGCCAGTGGTGCATTTGTTCCAAAACAAACGGTGCACCGCAGATCGGCTGCCGCTCCTCCCGTACTCCCTCCCACCCCCTACTGATGTTCATTCCATCGGCCCCCTGGTCGTCATCGCCATCGTTGGCCCCGGCATCAGCTGCATCATCATCGACTGCCATCTGCACCGGCGTATTCCGTCGGCTCGCATCTTGGCGGGAGTCTTCGTTTGCGTGTCCGCGATACGAACAGGAAAGAATAAAGGGAAAGGGGAAGCGGGACAAACTCAACTACCAGGCGTCTTCCGACTTTGCACGACATGAACCGAAGACAAGAAAAGACGCTGTCTTTGCACGTGCGGATTGATTGTATGGGCGAACTTAAGTTTTCGAAGAATCCACAGGACGGCAGAAAGTTGAGTAGAGTACGGACGACTGCTGAAAGAACAAGATCAATACCAAGGGCGTCGCACTGCCCACGCACAGTACCTAAACCCCCAGGCCAGGGGTTGGCATCCGAAAGACCATCCTGGCGAAAATGATTCCACATCACATCGGGTGTCTGACGATCATCTGGGTTATGGGACCCCGGCAACGGTATACTTACTGGTAAGTTGGTGGAGGGTGTTGCTGGAGAAGAGAGTGCAGCTGCAACACTGTGAAATACGGATATCACTGGTGTTGACGATCATCCCCAGGAGGGTTAGATGGAGTTTCGGTGGTCGATGTGGAAAGGCGCATTGGAAAAAAGGGGTGGGGGTGGGCCGACAAAACAAGAGACATGGGTGCCGTTACATTACCAGACCGGCCGACAGATATGGGAGGTTCCAGGGAATGCGTGTGGGGATTGATCTCAGATCCCATTTCGCCTGGGTTGCGCTGTCGGGTTTTCAGCGGCCATTATCTCACCCCCCACACAAATCGGACCTTCACACCCCCTTTCCATGCGTACTTAGATCAGTCTAGAGAACTTCCTTCTACTGCCATCTATATACGAAGCACATATCATGTCGTGAGCATTTTATCATCCTCTATAATTTGTAGGAGCTCTCGAGGACTCACAGGGTACAGGGCTAGTAGTTTGGACTTGGGGTCAATTAGAGTTGAGAAGTATGCATCTAGGTACTTACAGGGGATTAGTACAGGTACCTGTAAATAGGGTAGGGGGAATCGTCTTACCCTCCTTGCTTGGGCTTACTATGTAGTATGGTGGACAGGGGTGAGGTGTAAACTCAGTGCAGGCTGCGCTGCGAATCAACAAATCAACGGCATGCGCATGGGACATAGTGTACCTGTACATACTCGCCCCATCCCCAGGGCCCCGGGCCAATTGATCAACGGTCGGCCAGCAGTACCGTAAGCAAAAGTGAAAGAAGGGAGGCGGAATGCAACAAGGATGGCCCCAGCTTTCCCAGCGGGAAGCCTCACGAGCAAGGGGAGGGGCTGTTAAGGCCTGGCACGCAATTCACCGACCATAAGCAGAGTGCATATCTGTAGACTTTTCTATCCTACGGTGGTCCGGGTGCTCGAGCTGCCGTCCGTTACATTACATACCAAGCAGGTAGGTTAGGTAGTTCACGCTAGTACCACCATCCTTTGGGTCAACATCCATCTGAATTGGTTTTTGGAAGCACTGCATCCCTCCCCTCTGACCCACGAAGTGGCTTCGATACACGCGACAGGGGAGGGACCGAGCTGCGACTCGTAAGAGACAGTACAGTAGAGACAAGCAACCAATCAAGCAAGCCAGCCGCAGTCTCAATCTCAATCTCAATTTCAGCCCAAGAACAAGGGGGGACAAAAACCCAGCCCACCCGTCCATCTGGATGCATCATTCGGTGCTCCGCAACCACGGCCTTGTATCGAGATTACAACGTGCCAGCCAACCAGCCAGCCACTCAGCCGTTATACAGGTGCCTGCCGTTTGTCACCCCTGGACTGAGTCACCTGGTTTGTCTAAGACAAGAATCAGGTCTAGGCGGGTAAGGTATTTGCAATTGGGTATCCGTACGTAAGGTAAAGTGAAGGTGCAGGCGGCACAGGGCATCAAGACATGAAGCGGAATTTTCCTGCTACTTTTGCGCGCGCCGTTACCCTCTTCACAGCAGATACACTACCGGCGCTTTCTATTGGGACCAACTAGCATCGACTCGAAGCCTTACATCCGCACGTCATATCTCGCGCCCGGCGAGTGCTTGCACGTTGTTCGCACATTGCACAACCACGCCGCAGACCACGACAAGACATGATTATGCAATTATGCTGTTATGCTTACTACGTATAGCCCGGCCACATCTGGGTCATGGGGTGCGATGCTGGAGAAGTCTCGGTGATGTGCACTAACTACCCTTGTCACAGACACGCATACCTGTACCATTGTTGTTGTGATGACGGGACTGGCCAACTGACGCCGACCCAACAGTATTGGGTCCTAGTCTTGTTGTCCCAAACCACCAAAGTTCCAACCACAGATACGATTGATAATTCTCCGTCGCGACCCCCGATCCGACAATTCCACAGCAGGGGTTACAAGACAGTCAACTGTGCCCTGTCCGGTGCTGAACCTGGGTGACGGAAATCACTACTCACATCCGCGGCTGTGGCTCACGGCGATTTCGATGTGGGCGTGCGACAGACGATCGCGGAAAAGCAACGACAACGGTCACAACCAAGTATTGGGAGCGAAGCACTCATTCACCCCAGTCACAGGTACCGCAGCAAAGGTACCTCATCGGCAAACCAAGTTCCCCATGAAATCCCGCCATCTCAGCCGCACCCTCTCACCTACCTCCTTGTCTACTGACCCCATGGCCTTTCTCGTCATCAGCCTGCTTGTTGCTTGGTGCCATGTGTCTGTACCTGATATTCTAGCTAGAAGGAGATACCTCGAGTGTCTCTATTCTTAGTCCTCTTTGCAGAGTATCCCCTCCCATTTGCCCCACTCTCACGCCCGTTCCCCAGCAGGAGGACATGCATGTATACCACCTGGTCAGAGTTCAAGGCACTGCTATACGAGCCTCTCGCGATTTTGGCATATGGATCCTTGCCTGCCAGAGGGGGATGCATCAGCAGTTGTTGTCACTGTCTCGCCTTGGCCGGTTGAAGCCGCACCCACGCGGCACCACCGGTACATAAAGCAGCAGGGCTTTTGGCTGCCGCACCCCAGAGCCTGACGCGGAGCGGCACAGACAGAGCAAGACAGTTTCGATATGTCTTGGACGAGAAAGCCAGCATGACAAATTCCCTTCCAACCCCCCCTCCCCCCATGCTGCCGCCAAGCCACACAACCGCCTCCCGTCTGAATAAGGTATGCCAGGGTATGTATCTCAGTACCATGCACGCTGGCAACGATCTTCCAAACGATTGGACAGTGCCAGAAACGACGACGATTCACTCCCAATTCTCGCATCACAGCTTTTTTATCAACATTCAGTTGTATCACTACCGGTGCGCCCCTTCGGTGCGACCTAAATTTCGTAAACTTACCTCCCTGTGCTTACCTTCATGCTATCGAATCGAATGTTGACGGGCTTGAGGACGGTTGCAGTCTTAGAGGGTGTGCTGATGAATAAGACAATGTAGAGGGCGTGCCTGAGTGAGGAGTGGCTATGTTATAGCATAACCATAGCGAAACTACGCGATAATACTGCCAGGCAACTTCTCAAACAAAAGTACTGCATCCTTTGTCTCTGGAACACCTGTCAGTCATTGGTTGGTCTCTTAGCACCATCAACCATCACCAACGCTAGCGAGATCAGGTACGACCTTCCACGTCGCACAAATGCACCATGTCATCGCCCTTATGCGCCGTTATCAATTCTCCACTGACGTCTTGAGAAACGGGATAGCTCATATGTGGACTTCGGAGGCATAGGTTTGCCCCCCACGGTCGCAGAAGGGCTTCGTGGTTTTTAGAGTTATATATTTAGGATCTCACCCAGAAGTGATGTTGTATACACAGACATGAAAGAGGGGCCTGCTTATAATGTTCTGACCACTGTCTATGGACAACTACTATTCTTTGGGTGGGCTTCTTATTCTACGAGGAAAGCAGAGAAACGCCCGTATAGAGCGATAACAACAAGGCCCGTCACAAACGCCACTATAAACACACGGCACAAACCACAGATTCAACCTCCCAAGAAACAGTCTCATAAAAGCCGCATTAACTCGAGTCGTCTTTGTTCGTTAAGGAGAAGGCCCGTTGATCAGCCCGCGGTCTGCGATTACGCTGTACGCCTAGCTTAAGGTAGCAACAACGTAGTCGCGACAGCAGCTTTAATGCCCTAGAGACAAGCTACATCGGTATATTATCGGAACCTGTCACTGGATGGGATGAAGTATAACATGTGCCAATCAGCCGTCTCCCTCTCTCGCAAGAAGCGCACACGTTCACTCCTGGCTCAGGCGTGGCAATTCTCGAACGATCACTCGGCCACATCACTCTAAACGCTCACGGCGTGCTATCTACAAGCTTTACTGTTACTTTCGTTCCAACTCGTTAGTCCTGAATATGTGGTAAGAATACTCGCCGATCGACTGCCCTGAGACCCATTATAGCTGTGTTCCTCCTCGTGTCTCTAGCTCCCGTTACTGCGTCCTTCATGCAAGGGCTTATCATCTCTAGCTCAAGTGCCTCCGGTGGTGGTGAGCCAGCAGAACTGTAAGCCTCTATCTGACCAGTATACAAGCTCTCAGTCGGACCCAGAGGGAAGAGGATAAGAGGAAAATGGATTTCTAGTAGCAGTCCGTACCTGTAGCATAGTCCAGACCTGGATCAATTTGCTGGTGGTACTTTCCTCAAGCAGTTTCCCTTCTGACTCTAGTCCTCCCCTACCCGCTCTTGCCTCAAATCGTTCTATACACGAGTATTTTAGGCTTGTAATACTAGGTCATACATCCGGCAACAGCATGGGGATGTCAGCGCCTTTACAGTCGATTGCAGACTGTGTTCAAAGCGGGCCTAGTGCAATGAATAGTGAAGCGATGCTCCTACTATTTCAGTCGGTGTGATTGAGAGTTGTATCAACTACCATTTAAAGTAAAATTTGGAACTGGGCCCTCGGGCAGGGGCATATTGAAGTAAGCCTTATCCTGTTGCTAGACTTATGGCCTAGTACTATACGTATCCTTTTGACGATCAAGCCTTAAATATGACGGGATAAAAGATAGAACCCGAGGGTGGAATACCACAGTGATGAAAGTTCTGTGACCTCAGTTGAGGTGCGGAGATACAAAACGTGTGGGCTCTGCCGCTCTTTACCCAGCACCCACATCGTTGTGAGAAATCTTTTCGAGCTACGACACAGACGTCGTGCGTATATATACAGAAACGTTCCTTGACAGCCGCAGAATCTGGCTATGGGATCGCTCCCGCCGCCCCTGGCCATCTTAACGACTATCAATCTCCGGATTGCTCTGCCATCGCGGCTACTGCCAGTTGAAGGATTTCGAATAAGGGCCAGCCTCTCGGCCGATATATGGATGATGCAGGCCACAGATTGACGTCCCGTTTTAAGTCCCAGGCTTTGCATTATTCAGATAGGCCGCTTAGTAGCCTGGTCTATGACAACACCAAGGACGGCATGAATACAGGCAAGAGGGCTTGCCATAAGGGGATGCAGGCCCGTTCACAGCCGGTAACCACGTCATTTCATCAAATATTGCAAGGAAGGCATCTCGCTTATTTACTTTACTATGTAATTACAGCCAAACGCGTAAGGGAGGATACCGACCAAAGGCTCAAGGTAAGAAAGGTTAGAATTGGCAGGGTGACATCGACCCTGCCAGTCTCCTGCCCCGCCTGCTCATCTACCTACCTGTCAATGCCGACCTGCCTTCACAGACGTTCTGCAGCATCATAACAGGCACAAAAGAAATGATGATTGGCCTCCGGATCTGCTCAATTCCAGCCCCTCGCCAACCCGTTTGCTTCGGCGCCTTGTATGCCGCTACCCGTACTTGCCCGCCTCTGTATCTCGACGCTTGGCAGGACTCACACTGCCGCGACTGCCAGACAGTCCTGTCAGGTCTGCGAGTCCGCTCTATTAGACGACGAAGTGATCAATATCTCTAACGCGTGAGCCTGTTTGATGACTGCTGACTTTGCCGTGTGCATGTAAGATCCCTGACCGTTGCCCAGCCTCAGCCTCACAAGTTTGCCGCGGGATGTCGTCCTCTCCAGGGTCAAACGAAAAGACTCTTCTGTGCCGATGAATCTCTGAGGTCGCCCGGTTAGGAGGTTCCGTCGAGTTGTCAGATGCTGTTGCTGTGACGCCCTGGCGAGCACGAATCGACCGCTCATCAGCCGGTATATTGGTAACAGCCTCTTCGCATTCCGCTGAAGTGACGCTGGCGGTTTCCACTGGGGCATTATTTGGTAGCTGACTCCAGCTGCCATACTCTGGCTTATTTATCGCGAATTTCGGAACGTGCGATGCTTCTCTTTGTTGCATGCATGATGATCGGTGAGGCAGTTGGTTCGTCTGAGGCCTGGCAGAAGACTCGCTTGGCTTCTGTAACGGTTTCAATGTAGTATCCTCATCCGACGAGCTTGTGTCAAGAGTCCGAACTATGTCTACGGGACTTAGGAGCATGCTCTGTCTGACATACTTGACGGCGCGTTCGCGCTTTCGCTGGGCCTTCATCAGCTCCTGACTTAATTCGACATCTGCATTGTCATCTAATTTCGGTTGCATCGATACTGAACTATTAGCTTGCATGCGCATAGCAGGAAGGGGCTATTAGAAAGTGGCTTACAGACTGTCCGATGGGTCTGATGTGAGATCTCAGGGACTTTCGGGACGCGCTGACTTTCGATGCTGTCAGTATTGGAGGAGCCGGATCCATCTGCCCGGGAGTTAGCGGTCGAAGCCAAGCACCCTTGGACTACTTGTAAGTAATACCGACCTCTATCGGGACTGCCCCTGGCTTTCTCAATCCTGGACTGGAAAACCTTAGAGGACTTAGTACTCCTGTCCACAATGCTCTGGGACCTGGCCATAACGACGGCACCAACGCCTTCAGGGGCGAACTTGGCGAGCACCAGTTCCATGCGCTTGATCTCGGAGCGGAAGGCAGCCTCCTTCTCCTGCCACTCGTCGGACATCTTGGTAAACTCCTCGAGGCTGCGCTGCTTGGTTTCCGTCTCCTCTGCAAGAGCTTGCTCCGTCTTTTTGAGCTGCTCTTGGACACCCCAATATCCCTCCAGCAAGTGCAGAATGTATGAGTTATACTCTCTGGGTACTGGGTCGAGAACTGGCTTGGTCATCATGATATAGTGCAAAGCATCTACCATTTGGTCCAAGGACATTGGGGCCTCTATTTGATCTTGATTCTGATACCAGATGACCTCGGTCGGTTCTCCTGGCGAGGGCGAAACCCGGCGCGAAGATGATTGTGAACCGTCGGATCTGATACTGGAGCAGGCGCTTCCACTCATCTTGGAAGTACTGATAATATCGAGGCTCGCAATGCGCGGAACGGCTCTCCGATGCCGCGGTATGAATGGTAGAACATCCAGATGCGCTAGAGAGTCCTCGTCGGTTCGCACAGGAGTCATCTCTGGGCCCCTTCGCTGACCATGTAACGGTTTGAAGAAGAGATCCGCCATATTTCTCCACTCGTGGTGGTTGTTCGGTTAATGTTGTTGACTTGGTTCTTGGATCAGTAAATCAGAACTTTGAAGCCGTGAGTCGGGAGCAAAAAGCTTTTTACCCAACGTGGGCGAAGGCCCACACAACTTCGATGATGAAGGCAGTGTAACGAGGCGTGAGGGTATGGAAAATCCTCAATCGATGAAAACAGCGACGTATTGATGAGATGAAGTGAGATGGTTGCCACGTTGATATAGCACTTCCGTGAGATGATGGAGGAAGGAAGGAAGTAGGGTAGGTAGAAGTGTACCTTGTTCAAGACTTTTGGCGTCGAAACTGGCAGGTATGGATTGAATTCAGCGTGTACCTGCCCCTTCCTTCACGCTTCACCCTGCCACCGCCTCATAAGATTTCCGTGTCGCTGATGCCGCACTTGTCCCGTGCGATGTCTCCATCGCATATTCGCTGCTCTTTTGGCCTGGGGATGAATACACAGAGGAAATTTGAATCCAAACAGCTGAGCAGACAAAGAGATGTAGGATACCGACAATCCCATCTATCAGGCAGGCACCGCCAGTTCCCCCATCCCCAAACTGAACCCAGCCTACTATCCGTGACCCTTCCACCAGAATCTACAATGGGTTGCCTCTCCTCTACAGGCCGGCTGAACGAGAAGAGGATGAAAGATACTTGCATACCACCGTAAAGTCCATCACGATATGGTCTTCCGATGTCTGATAGGATTTGTTCTGGGGGTTCACCTAGTTACCCTGCGCTTGATTTCATGTGTTTATGGCACCTCTATGAACTATTGCAGTCTCTCATTTTTCCAAAGTCGTTGTGTACGACTAATACCCCCAAACCTTCTGTAAGCAGATAGTCGGCTGGAGCGTAATAGGGGTTGAAGTGCTAAGAGAATAAATCCTCAGCCTTCTGCCGCCTACGGCCCCGGCCCTCCAACTTGTCGGCAAAAAGCTCCTTTCCTGTATTGCCGCCCCCAAAGCGACCAGGAAAGAGCTCCTTGACGTTTGCCCCCGCTGCTCCCTTGATGGTAAAGCCAGTATTGACGCCCTGTTTCTCGGCCCTGCCTCGGATGCCAAACAGATCCTTCTTGGAGCTTTCCTCGTTGCTGACTGACAAGCTCCGCTGCATCAATCGCGTAGTCTCGTCCGCATTATCCATGACTCGGTCCATGTGTGTCTGGCCAGCTGACGTGCCCTTGGTAGGAAACAGCTCTTTCGCTTTGTTGTCCCTGGCCAAGCGCTCCTTGATACCAGATGCTTTCTCTCTGTTGCTGGGTCTCAACACACGTGCTGACTCAACATCCATTGCTGCATCACCGTCCATATCCCGCTTGGGCGATGCTGAGCGGTTTCGTTGACCCCTTCCTCCTGCTGATCCTCGACCCGGGAACAGCTCCTTCTCCTGGTTACGAGACGTGTAGGACCGATCTCCACGCGAGCTCGAACCTCTGGAGTGGGACCTTCTTCGCTGCCGTGTAGCTGTAGAACCGTGGTCCACTGATGTGTCATCGTCGTCGTACATGCTTGCGTGGAAGACCTCAACGCTTGATTCTCGGTCTCGCCGAACTTTTCCGCGGCCGTTACGGCGGTAGTGATCGTCTCCACTACGGTCGCGGTACCTGTTCCTGCTTCCCTCGCTTCGCGCTCTTTCCTCGGGATCGAATTCGGGGTGGAAAAGATAGAATCTGCTTCTCTGGGCAGCACCAGGTACCTTCTTGTCAGAGACAACAGCAAATCGGACTTGCAGGTTAACTTCTGGTTTGGATGCCAGAGGCTTGGCTGGGATAGTCTCGTTGACGGGTAACTGTGTCGCGTCGACAATTTCTACGGCGCTCAGAGCTTTCAAAGCGTCCTGTGCTGAAGACTCGGATCCAAAGACCAGGTTCGCAGACTCGTCGTCGATCCACTCGACCCTGTTCGTGGGACCGTAATGATCCTTTACGTATGTCTTGATATCGTCCGTCGTCAGTGTCTCCAGTCCTCGGATGTGAATCTTGTTCGGTACTAGGATCGAGCCTTCTGGGTCGCGTTCGGTCGTGGTAGAAGGTGCCGTGACATATTCTCCAGTGTTCTATTGTCGCTCAAGGTCAGCAAGAAAGGTGACGGACGTAGGAGATGTAGGGAGTCATTGCGTACTGCACTGTCGGCAACTGTCACGTTGGGAGGAGCAAAGCCCTCAGCGATGTCGTCCATATCAATATCCCAGTCCATGGTCGCTCCGGTATGGATGTGAGTTGTGATGGTGAAAGTGGTGTGGTGGAGTTGGGAATATGGTCAGTAGAAAGCTGAGAATAATGGAAGCGAAGAGAGAGCGCCAGAAAATTCCTTTTAATGCAAGAGAGCTCGAAGAAGATCCTTTCTAGGGGGGTTGTCTGGAAGATACTCGGTATCCGGGCGTTGAGCTCGTAAACTGCGACGGAGCAACGTGAACTATCGGCGCTGAATGGCCGTCAGAGCTTCGGCCACTCAGTGGCTGTGGAGAATGAGGCTGACGGCTGGCCGACGGCGCCCTTGCTGTTTTGGGACAAGCTTGAGTGGTCAGAACCGGAAGTAATTTCAGTTTTCTTCCGAGATGGCCCTGCTCCAAACTTCACTGACTCAAAGAATTAAAAACAAAAACAAAGTATCAGCCGGCAGGACATTGTCACCCTGGCTAACACTGCACACTCACAGGTTTGGAGGACAGGAACTGCGATCCACTGGAAATGCAAGGTTTCTGCGTTAGTTATACAGTTAATTGTATTCACTCACCCAAGCACATTGAGAAGACCCAATTCGAACATCAAACAAAGGTTTGGGATACTTTGTATTTCTGTCGTTGGTATTCCTTTCTCTGCTTGCAAACATACAACAGTATGTTAGATAAACAAACCATCCCCAGACCAAACTAATTCAAATGGGTATAAGTGTCCTCTAAAATGTTAGGCCATCCGACCTCCTTTCTATCGTCTCGCGCCTGTCAGGCGACGTCTTGCGTGTTGCATAGGGTTGAACCAAGACCGGCACATTTGTACGTCATCCACCTCCGTCTTGGCTCAAAGGGGAGTTGCCATTTAGCCCCGATCGTAGTAGTAGTTTCTATATTCGCCGTGAAAAAGATCGACATCACCGGCGTCTTACACGGTTTCTAGTCGTCGATGCGACTCGACCAATGTAGGCAGACAAGTCGTCCTTGGGCTTTTTCTCCGGGGACTGTCTGTTTCATCGGCCGTCGCTGAAGGTGTCAACGCGGTTGTTCGCGACATATCGGATGCAGCGCGTTTGAGACTCGGAAAACTCGGAACAATGTCTCCAGCTGAGGGGCGGTCGCTTTCATCCATACGGTCGTCTCCAGTTACGTTGATTGGGTCTAGGAGAGGATCGTAAACCCAGCAGTTCTCAAGGCCATCCATAAATTTGGGAGAATTTCTCAAAAAGTGCCATGAAAGCTTGTCCTGGCGCATTGCGATGTACAGCGACTCGATTTTGCCACTGGGCTCGCAAACACCACAGTGTTTTCGTAGGAACTCGAGGTCGTAGTCGCTGTCGATTAGCCTCGGCTCGAGTGGCCGTAGCATTGGAAGCCCCTGAAGCCTTTCAGCGTCGCAGAGCTTTGCCTGTAGAGGCATCCATGGTCTCCCTTCCATGAGTCCATCAAATGACCTAGTGACGGCCTCGACGAAGGAGTCACCGTCGGGACCGCCGACCACCACCGTCCGATGAAGACCACGAGAGAGACAGCGTTTATACGCGTTGGTATCCCTCTCGAATGGAAATGGCTGAGAGGCTGTTGGAAGCAGTGAGATATGTACCGTCCAGGCGCAGCAAGTACCGGAACTACTGTTAGACTCGGTGGCGCTGAGAGTTGGGGAAGCATGGGGCGCTGCATGCATATTCCTCAACCGGCTCTGAGCTTCGGTCTGAATAGGGGGTGTTGAAGGGGGCTGTCGTGAGTAAACGAGCCTTTGGTTATCGATACGTATCGAAGTTATCGCAGCCTCGGGGTCTATGTGCTGACTGCCTCGACTCGCCAATAAGTCATGGTCAGACTCCAACTGTTCCAGCCTTTCCTCCATGCTCTCGTCGGCATCGAATAGCTCCATCTGTCGATTGCTGACGTTCTTCAACTCGTTGTTGACATTCTCTAAATGATCCGAATGAGACCGCATGTTTTCCTGCAATTTGAAGATTTGCCGCTCCAGCTGCTCAACAGACTGCCAGACTCTGTTGATATTACGATAGGATCCTTTGATTTCCTGTCCTATCTCTTCTCGACTCTTGTCCACCAGCTCCTCCAAGTCGCTCACCCTGGTGACGGCGGTTCCAAGACCACCCTGTCTCTGTTGGTCCAGCTGTTCTTCAAGAACCTGGAGACGCCGCTTTAGTAGCTCAACCTCCTGTCGGATGGCGGATGGCTCAGGGCTTTTGACGTGATAGCAGGCCATGTGTCCGCAGTCACAGCTTGCCCCGGGTGTTGAGCGGTTGAGAGAGAAGTGCACACATGCACATCGTTGGCCCTTGATACCGGGGGTCAACAAGATGTAGCGGCACTGGCCTTGAGGCAGATTCTCCTCGTTGATGCGGCCAACAGGGCCTTGCAACGGTGAGGGAGAGGAAGTCGCCGACATCAAGATGACTAGGATTGCTTGATGCAGGCAGCCTTTGGGGCGACACCAGGGGCTGCTAAAACAGCGGGACCAAGACGACAAGCGGGCTTCGAGTGTGCGAGCTATCGCAGACGACGTTTCAGTCCAGCACAACTCTAAAAGGGTCGAGTGCGAGGCTGTGAGCTGGGTGCAGTGCAAATAAGTAAACAGTCCGTGGAACGCGTGGAGTGTGATTGCCCGGGGGGCAACACAGTAGCTGGTTGAGAGGTGCCGCAGTCGGTCGGAACAGGGGTCAGACAGCACAAAGCTTGTGAGCTAGGGACGGTGAAGAAACGGGAAGAAAGGGCTGATTTCGTCGAAAAAGGCGAGGGCAGCGGCTCCTTCAGATACCGGAGAAAGACCCGGGTAGAGACCTGGGCGAAGTGGATTCGGGACTCGATGTCTGGGAGTAAGGAAAGATGGGAACCGAGATGGGCGTCAGGAACGTACAATAGCTAAAGCCGGGTTAGGGATCTGTATGCCGTAGCGCGCAGAGGGAGGGAGGGGGGTAAAGAAGGGTCGTTCCCCCTCGTTGTACAGCACGTGTAATCCGGCAGTGTGTATGTTCGTTGTTGATGGACGTGTCTGTGGGTATTGCAATCATAACAGGCCCGAACGGCGAAGGTAGAAGGAATTGCAGGGTCTTGTTCGATGGGACTGTAGATGAGGTAGAGTGGAAAGAGTCCCAGTGTTGTCGATAAGGCAGCGATTATGATACATGGAAGGCGACGAAGCAAGCTGCTTGCGGGCGGGTGTAAGGGTGAGAGTAGCGAACCCAAGAGATGGTCGGGTGAAGACATAAACGGTTGGTTATAACCTAGTAATATGCGGGAAAGAAGTAAGATTGGATGGAGGCAGGGCGCCGGGTGTTGCGTCGGAACGGCAAGGGGTGGGAGGATTGGGGGTTACTCTGGGAGCGGACCGGGAAGGAGAGCGGTTTGTCAAGTTTTGCTGTTCTGGGCCGGAGGCGTGGGTGAAGGGAAGGAAGGATATGGAACAAGGCGAAAGGGGATCGGGGCAAGAAGCGAAGCCTGAAGACAGACTAAATGGGAGGGAGGTGAAAGCGGTTCAAGGGACCGGATTCGTAAGGACCGTGGGAAATGAGTACTTGGTGCGGACGTTGACAATACCGAAGCACCTTAGGATCGATTTTCTGTACCTGACGCTTGGTAGAGATGAGGGCGAACATCTGGCGCCGGAGCGGCCGTGGGTTGGCTGTATTCTTGGTTTGGCGAGAGACCAAGACGACATCATACGGGGAAGCGGGAAGCCACAGGCGGGAAAGTGGGTTGGTTTTTGCGCGGGATTGGGGGTGGGGGAGACAGCGTAGCGGAGGAAGCGGGTGCCTCCATCGACAAGGAAAAAGGTAATGCTAAATGGGGGCTCGCCCGTTTCGCACTGTACCCGCCCCCAGGAAGATACCACGACCTTGTAACCAATCAGCCCCGATGTCTCGTACTCTTCACCGTGCGCGAAAACCCCCCTGGTAAGCGTGGCATGTCGCGCTGGTTTAGTGTACATGACAGTTATCAATCAGCCAGGTAACAAACCATCGTGCCTTGCATAGTACCTACGTGGATAGTAAGCACCTATCTTGCCTCTCGCAAATGGGCGAATGGACCGGATGTGGGAAGGGGGAAAGGAAGGAATAAGGTATTAAAAATAAACATATATCGACAATCCACAGTACATACAGGGCATGCCTTTGTGCCCATGATATCTGTCGAGGTCTCAGATCGAACTCTGTAGCTTTGCCCTCACATGACACAACGCCCGCAGGAAGATGTAGTGCTCAGCTCTGGCTCTCTGTTCAGATGTCGGCGGGCTGACATTGACTGGGTAGATACGCTCGCGAGCCAAGATAGCACCCGACACGAGAACTCCCACCCTTTGCGCCCGTTGAATGGTCGATAGGTCGCCCGTGAGTGTGGTGGATCCAGGATGTGGGGGACCAACCCGATAAGACGCAACCTTTTCACGTCTCTCAGCCTGTCGAGGCGACATCATTGGGTAGTGCGACTATGTACCTACCTACCTACCTTGTGCTTGGGTGCCCATGGCCACCGCCCCGCCTACATACGTACTACGCACACAATGTGATATCTGAATTACACGTGTAATCGCCTGCCCCCCCTTAACCATCCTACCTTTTCCCTTGCTGTGGTGTTGCGGGCGTCAGCGAGCAGGGGGTCTGATCAAAGCTGTTGCCCATACATATCCGTAGTACCTTTATCTAAACATCGCAAGACACGACATGGCCCGCTCGTTACAGAGATGGCGTCCTTATGTTTTCCACCTCCGCCTTCCCACCAAATTGGTTAAGCTGTTTTTATTCTACTTCCGACAGACGTGTGCCATGGGTTCTGTTTAGTGTTCAAAACTACCAACAAGCTCCTCGAGCCGCTTGGATTGCTCCCGTGGGTCGTCAACCGACACGAGCATTTTACATGCGTTGCCCAAGAAATCCCAGCCTTTGGTTGCACTGCTGATATTGGCAAATACCGCTCATCTAAATAGTAAGTGTACCGTACATCATCTACTGTACTTGCTACACTGCTATCTGTCCAACCTTCGACGGGTGCATTACCGTGCTGCGCAAATGCAGACTGTCGCCCGGGGGCTCGACATGGGCAACTTCACATGTCGAGGCGCTCGGATGCCTCTGTCGCCGCTCTAGACAGACCGCATCGGCAGCTTGTTGGATACTCCCGTTCGGCCAGGCCAATCCAATGATGCCTAGACAATGGGTCAATAAGACACTTCTGTTGCCAATCTGCATCGTCCAATCATTCCTGCATGCCTCTCGGCTTGACGACACTATCTATCTATGCCCATGTGTGCGATACAAAGGCTGTTACGACCAGCCCAGCCCAGGCTATCTGCAACCTTTTTATCTTCATGGTTGACGGCAAGGACAAGAACATTCAACAATACCGGTCCCATTAAGACACAAAGTATTTTAACCGACACCGGACGAATTCTCAAGACTAGGCGAGGGCTCACGAGCCATTTCATTGGCCCGGTAGAATGGCGACTTGTTTACGGCATCGCCGTTCTCAACGTCCCAGACAAATCCCTGTCTGTCGACACTCGACATCCGAGAAACCCTGCATATCTCCCTGCCCTGCCACGCCTGCCTTTCAACAGCCGATATGCTCGATTGACTCAGCGCTGATCAAGGCCGCCAATACGGGACGAGGCAGGCGAAAATCAGATGCCAGTGTCGTTTTTAGTGCTCAACAATTCAGACGCATGGCGACACGGCAAAGCTGCATCTCGCCTCGTAGCGCGTCATCTCGCGGCGGTCTTGCGTTCTCATCTCGCCGCTATCAGGATGCTCAACAACCTTTGTCTGCCGATCGACTCTTCGGCTAAATATAAGAAAATTAAACCTAAATAATAAACTTCTTTATCTCTAGTCGAGTCGATCAACTGAGCCATTTCTTGTGCTACGAGATAAGCTCAGCAGCCAATCGCATGTTTTTTGTTTCGTAGAGTCGGCAGTCGGTGCTTAGGAAGCTACCCATGACAGCAGCTATCGCGCTACTCTACTTTTCGTGTAGGTCAGCGAGGGTAAGTCTTGTATTTCCAAGAAGCAGTCAAATGGTTGGCTATTCGAGTGCGCCGAAGAGAAACCAGGATAAGGGAATGCGGCGGTTACAGAACCAACCACAAGAAGCCTTCTCTCGTCATCGCTTATGAATGTACCTTGAATTCCCAACCCTCATCGTCGGCAAGGGCGGGGAAAGAAGTTCGACATGGGCCAACTCGCCCCGTGACACTCTCACGAAGCTGCCTCCTAGCATCACTTCTGGCTGAATCCTAATCACTGACTAGGTTAAGTTCGTAACGTCTGTTATTCGCGATGGTCGGGTTCGGCGAAACGGTCGAGTCGCTCCTGGAGACATATTCCAAGTGTTTGTCGCTCCTAAAGGGCTTGAAAGGGACGAACAGTAGTAAACGACACCGTCAACTTCGGAAGAGTATCCGTTCCGACCGGTCTAAAGTTCGAAGTGTGTACTCCCTGCGACTTTCTGTGGCTGGCAGTGATCTCGAGAAGGGCGACGGTGCGTGTTTCCACTCCCTTGGTAGAGTAGCATTCTGCTAACATGAGACTACAGCTGCAGCGCGGTCCTCGCTAAGAAAAGTCATCAAACGCCTGACGTCTGCCATGACACGGCTACTTCATCTCATGACGAGAGGACAAAAACCTGCTATCGACTATCACTCACTTAAGACATTGTCCAACTCATCACGGGTCGATGCCGTCAAGACCATCAAAGATCTCTCCCGCCGGCTCAATGACCCGTCTTTGAATTCGATCTCGTCCGGATCGGATAAGGAGAGCAAGCGGCAGAAGAGGAGCAATCCTCCAAGCAAGGCGTCCAAGCACAAGGATAAGGAAACTTCCGGCCCCAAACTCCTTCGAGGGGAAGATGAAGACAAAGAATCACAAAAAGTGCTTTCCATCGTCACGGACGTCCCGAATCATATTGGGCAAGTGTACGCGAAAGAGCGTATGTCGATGGCGACGATATCGTCGGGAAGTACCAAGCTAGGAGAGATCACGCCGAACAGGCTGCGCCGGCGACAACTGGAGGATCCGGAGGAGCCTGACGAGCTTACTGTACAACCGACGTACCCGTTGAGACCATACCGCCGACCTGAAGTGAAACGAAAGAGGTTCTGGAAGATATTTAGGCGAGGGTGAGCCGGCTGCGCTGCGAGTGTTCCATCTCCCTCGAATTTAACCTGCTTAAGTGGCTGCAATTTTACCAGATCTAGCAGCAAGGGCTCGGGAAACCAGAGCTGTGGGGATGCGTCTTCGTCCAGATCCCAGTGGCGAAATAGAAACCACAGTTCAAGACCATGCTGGATAACATACCTAGGTAGGAAACTATCGGGTTGTCATCAGGAGTACTTGCATGTCCAGAAATGGGTATACGCCCTGGATGATATGCCAAGCAAGGAAGGAAGTAGCCTCTAGAACGAAGTTGTGATCAACTACCAACAACACTTGTGAATCAATAAAGATGTTGATGAGTAATTTGGCATCGCTCGAGTCTTTGGATCTACCTAGTCATCGATCACACCCCAGAGCCTCATCAAGTCGAAGCCCACCCCCCCAAAATTGGAATGTGGGTTTGTCGTCACTAAAACACGATTACGTCCTGAAGTAGCTCCAAAGTATCGCTACACCCGATCTGGCCGGGGAGCTAATACAGGAGGGGCACCTGGACCAACCAGCGCGTCACTTGTGGTGCCCCACCATCATACCCCATTCAGTGCTCTGACTGGGCTGCAGCGTGTCTTCGCCAGGATACCAACTTTCTCTTCACTGATCGCTCTGATCAAGCGCAGCCGAGGCCAGCGACACCCGCGACACCAATCGATCGCCTCAATCCCTTCGCCAGCTGTCGCTCGTCGTAAACATTTCCGTATCTTTCGACGAGAGCCGTGGCCGATCGACCGACATAACATGCAGCGTTGGTCCCACTGAGATTATATTTACACGTCCCTCTCCCCCGCCGCCCCTCTCCCCTCACGATGCCCTCAGATCCCGCCGCCAACCTCGGCGCCCTGCTGCGGGCAGCCTCCATCGAAGATCACGAAGAAGTCCTCAAGGTTGCCAACGCCACTTTGAAGGTCTCCAAGTCGGACATCGTCGCTCAACAAACCCGGGTTGTCGCCCTCCTCAAA
Source organism: Colletotrichum cereale (assembly GCA_034509685.1). NCBI lineage: Eukaryota > Fungi > Ascomycota > Sordariomycetes > Glomerellales > Glomerellaceae > Colletotrichum > Colletotrichum cereale. Next base: position 99,025 of record JASUDE010000058.1, on the reverse strand, counting down.
CTCGACCGCTTCGACGACGCCCTACGCGCTATTGCCGACGGCGGCAGCAAACTCGAGGACGTTACCCTATTGGAGAAAGCATACGCTCTGTACAAGACAGGAAAGCTTGAAGAGGCCCGCGAGGTTGCCACCTCCAAGAACCAAAGGAGTTACCGCCACCTCGTTGCCCAGGTCGCCTACCGGGCTGAAGATTTCAAGGAAGCGCTCAACGTCTACACCAGTCTGTTGCAGGAACCCCAGGGGGAGGACAGCGACCTGAAGATCAACCAGTTGGCGTCTGCTGCTCAACTGGAGTGGAAGTCCTCCAACAACCTTGATGGCAATGACACGCCCATTCCTACCGCCGAAGACGCCGACACCTTCGAGCTCGCGTACAACATTGCTTGCGGTTGCCTTGCACGTGGCGAGCTGTCAAAGGCCTCCACGCTCCTCCAGAGGGCTCTGCGTCTTTGCGACGAATCCGAAGAGCTCTCTGAGGTCGACAAGAAGGCCGAAATGATCCCCATCATGGTTCAACAAGTTTATGTATACTCAAGGCTAGGCAAGGCTGACCAGGCCCTTGAAATACAGAAGCGTCTACTTATCTCCGAGTAAGCCACCCCTCCCACCTGTGCCAATAATGGACCAATGTTAACTGTTTACGCAGTGAATGGGATGCAGAGTCGAGGTTGATTGCTCTGAACAACAAGTCGGCTCTTGCGAGTGAAGTCAAGAACCCCTACCTGGCCCAACGTGAAGTCGACGCGGCAGCGGCCCTGAGCAAGCAAGCCAAGCTGTTCCAATATCAAGAGAGCGAGCTCAAGCGGAACAAGTACATCCTTGGCCTTCATTCCCAGAAGTTTGACGGTGTGTACGAGAAGACATCCCGCGCACTCGCAGGTGCCGCACCCACTGTATCCGTGAACACCAACAGCCTGTCAGCCATCAATGCCACAGCTCGTGCATTGCGTCATTCCAAGACGGTCGGAGTCAAGAATGTTCTTCCCCTGCTTGAAAAGCGGCCCACGGATATTGGCCTTCTACTCACGACAGTACAGCTCTACCTGGCAGCAAACAATTCTGGCGCCGCGCTGTCTGTCCTTGAGTCTTTTCTGCAGAAGTTGGAGAAACAGGCCACGGCAGAAGTACGCTTCTCTCCCGGACTAGTCGCTTTGGCCGTTTCTCTCTATAGACAAGAAGGCCGCTACAGCAGTATACGGTTGGAATTATCAAAGGCCTCTTCTTTCTGGGAAAAGCGAGACGGCCGCCACGTAGACTCGCTCTTGCGCGGCGCCGGCTCGGAGCTCCTCAAGTCATCAGACCCCAACGACCTCACGGCAGCTGGTGCCGCCTTCGAGAAACTGTGCCAGAAGCCCAGCGTGGATCACGTCGCCACCGCCGGCCTTGTGGCATCCTTCGCCACCTCGAACAGAGCCAAGGTCACGCCATACCTTGAAGACCTGCCTCCCGTCGAGGAACTCCTCACTGGCATTGACGTCGATCAGCTTGTCGGTGACGGCGTCGTCTCATATACGGTGCCGGCCAGGCAGGCCAAGAAGCGCCATTTTGACGCCCAGACGACCGAGACGGCCAACAAGAAGAAGCGAAGAAGAAAGCTTCCTAAGGACTACATCGAAGGCAAGAAAATGGACCCAGAGCGATGGCTGCCCCTGCGCGACAGATCTTCGTACCGGCCCAAGGGCAAGAAGGGTAAGAAGAAGGCCAACGAGGCTACACAGGGCGGCTTTGTTAAGGAGGAGGAGACGCTGGAACTGGCAGGCGGCGCGGGATCTGTCAAGGTTGAAAAGGCACCGACCTCGTCGTCGTCCAAGAAGAAGAAGAAGAGCAAGAAATGAGTAAATGCAATGGCCTCACACCGGCCTCGTCTTGACCACCCCCCTTTCCCCCTTTCCTTGATAGATCCGTTGAACCATTTGGCCAGGTTTTGGCGCTTTACAATTTCAAAAAATACAAAAGTTCGCCTCTGCCATGTCTCTCACTTCGCGCTTCTTGGTGGGTACTACTTGCTACATGAGGAAGAAGCCATCGAATAAATAAGCATAGACCGCTGTGCGGTCGCTCTGCACTACACCGCTGGCCGTATACCGGCCCGCCAGGGTTTCTCCTCTTTCTCCTTTTGGATCCTAGCCGCCGTCACAATGCTATGCCCAAAAGTATTCCCCGCTTAGCCATGAATCTATGCATTTGTACACATCTGGCATTGTAAATCAGCTACACCGCCGTTTTGTTGCGATTTCGACAGGAAAAAGAAGGTAGTAAAGAAAGACAGAGAAGAAGCATCTCTGTCCGCCCACACTGGTGTAGTGATGTGTTTTTATGCCTTGTCCCATTCCTCTCTCCAAGCTCCCTCTGCACAGAAAACGGACCCTCTGGTGTCCAAACCTCAACCGCTGTTAAGCCACCATCTATTGTTGTTTCCCTACTACCTACCGACGCAAGCTGCCCACTTTGGACACGTCTTTCTTGCCAAGACTGCGGCATATTTTGGACATCTAGGCCTTGACTGCTTGCACGGGCGGGCTGGGTAGTCGCTGCATCTCCGCCCCCTCATTATCTCCGTCCTCCTTTTCTTGATGCTCAGGCGGGCTCGTTGGCTCGGAATGCACCAAGGTACTCGCTAGCGCCACAGGTATGGGCTGCGGGCTAACAATGAGCTGCGGGCTAGAAAAGGACTGCGGGCTTGCAATGGGCGGACTTTCAACGGGGATCTGAGTCTCTTCTTCGTCTCCAGATTCGTTCTCAATAGGAGGCAGGGGCGTACGTCTTCCCTCCGAGAAGCTGACTGCCGCTTCGCTCTCGCCATCAGAAGGTACCGATAAACGACCGCCAAATACGGGGGGTTTCGATGCGTGTGCCGAAGAGTATTTGCGATGAAGCTCGCGGAAGCTTCTAGCCGTAGCGGTGCTGGCGCTAGCGGCCGATTCTCGTCGCTCATTAGGGACCGATGAACTGTTCAGAGTATCGCGAAAGTCTTCGTCAAGGCTTGTTGGGGATGCAGGCTCGTCACGCTGATCTTGCTTTCGGTGCCTCATGCGTTCTTCCGGAGTAAGTTGCTGTAACTCAGAGCCGAAGTTGATGACTGATGCCTTTTTCCCATGAACCACAAAACTTCCAGTGCCTCTGGTAAGCCCGTCTTCCCGACCAATGTCATCCGAACCACCGCTGGAAAGTATTTCTTTGCCCTTCCTGCTGCGATGATGCGAAAGATGGCCGGCACTTTCCCTGAGTGTACGTTGTAAGCTTCTTCTGATCTTCGTCTTGTCCTGTTTGTCGATTGAGCCAGGGGCGTCTCGCAACTCGGATGCATCTCCAGCCTCGGACAGTGACCCGGTCCGGTTTCTCTCTGGCAGATTCCTACCGCGAGAACCCGAATCAAGTAGACCAGCCTGCTCCAGAAGGACCCTCTCATTCGCGTCGACGTCATCGTGGTGGTTGTCCGTTGCAGATTGCTCAATGCTCTTATCCTTCTTCGGTGTTGAGTGCTGTTTCGGGCTGTAGAAAGTCGGCTCGGCAGAAGAATGGCTGGAGCTGGAGTCACGTCTTTCACGCTGCAGGTGTTCCAATGATCTGGACACCTTGGAATCCCAAGAATTCTGGTGCTTGTGCGGACTGAAAGTCGCGCTTGTTGGCGGCGTTTGATAAGCCTCAGTGACAGGCGATTCAGGCTCTGCCTGGGGCGTTTTGGAAGATCCCTGAATGGTGGAGACAGCAGCAGATGACCGCCGACGTCTTCGCGCAACGCTGTTTGCCGATTCAGTCCCGAGGATGGACGGCCTCTCTCGAGATGGAGACGCTTCGCGCGGCTCGTGCCCATTCTGTGCCTCGGAGGGCGTTAGACCCTGCATACTCTGTTCCTCGGCCAGATCTTTCAACAGAACATCCCGATGACACCGCGATTTCCATATGTCCATGCGGATCCATTTGATCTTGACATCCATGTGGGCCGCAGCAGAGAGGATCTGATCTCTCGTTTTGGCTTGAATGGGGGACAGTATTTGCAAGTGCCGGGCGTTTCTCAGGTGAACCTCGAGCTCTTGCTCCTTCAGGCCGATCTCCTCGTCAGCTTTGGCAACCGCATCCATCATAGTCTGCCGTCGTTGCGCCTGGATGGATTCGGCCTCTTTGTGATCAATCTTCCCGCGTACGATACTGACATCGCCTGTGGGAGTCTGGATTACTTGCGCAGAGGCCGAGCTGCCAAGTCGTCTGATGCCGCGCCGGCTCTGACCTTCGTAGTTGCCGCCTACAACGCCCCGCATGCGGACGCCTGATGTTGTAAACGCAGCAGCATAATTGAGCTTGGCAAGCCAATCATTCATTTCCTCCTCGTTGTCGGCCAGAAGGACTTCCTCAACGTAGCCGCTAGGTTGAGAGTACTTGAAGGCATTCTTGTGCTTCTTGTAGGTAGCATCGACGAGAGCAACTGCCTCCTTTGTTGGCAGGTACCCATCCGGCTTGAATTCTGGAAGTGGTGGCTTGAACGTGATCGGCTCCCCATCAAATCCTTGTTTGACGTGGGTCTCGTACTGGTGCATCAAGTTCTTGATCCAGGTGGTGTTACGGAAGAAGTAGAGTTGAGCGCCAGTCAAGATAGCCCCCCATTCTTGCCACGGGGACCTCGTCTTCTTCTTCTTGGCATCCTTACGCCACAAAAGGCCGACTTTGGTGATCTTAATATCAACAACGCCTTGAGCCGCCTCGGCCGGATTGGTGGAGCCCTTGTCATCGCGGAACGCATCTGGCCGTGACCTAGCCGACACTATTTGCAAGACGCCAGTTCTGAAGAACGTTCTCTGCAGCTCTTTCACGTTGAGATCATTTGCCGTCCCCAGGTAGTTGTAATGGTCTTCGAGTTCCATCACATCCTTGAGGCTCGGCCGCAAGATATCCAGCTTGCCGTCTATTATAAGGGTATAGGGGTCAAGAGGCTCACGAGCTGACCGCCTGGCGACAGTCTCTGGTGTGCCTCCCGGAAAAAGCGTCCTCCGCTTGGCCCTGTTTGCCAAAAGTCGATCGCTGCTGAGGTCCAAATCGTCCTCTACGTGAATGAAAGGGGTATACGTAATGTTATCATAAAAGCACTTCAGAATTGAATCTGAGACACCTTCTCCTTGGGTATTTTTCAAGTAGTCAGGCTGCTGCATCTTGTGCTTGTTGTTCTTGTTGAAGACATCGGTGTGTAAGATAAGGAGAGAGAAGGCGACGAAGTAAGCCTGGTCTGGAGAGGCATAGATGCCAGGGTTGCATTCGTGGTAACGATTCGCAAAAGCCTGAAGACATCTGTCGATTTGCTGTGTTTCCTTTGGCAGCTCGGCCTCCATGAGGAGCTTTCGGATGGCCATATCCATCGGATATTCGAAGAAGCTGAAGCGACGCATGTAGCTGCGGAGGACTGCTATTGAGAACGGGTCGCTTCCTTTAGACAGCGCGCTAGCAATCACTCCACGGCTCAGTATCTCTTCGATCCGGCCAAGATATTTAACCGGTGTTTCGTCCTCGAACTTCTCGGGCAGAGCAATTGGTTCGCGCGCAATTTGCAAAGAATTGTTCTTCGATGTGTTAGAGCCAGGTGTCGCTGGCGTCAAGGTACCCTGCCGGCCCTGGCCAAGATCCGAGTTTTGGCGCAAACGGTTGAGCCCAAAAAGGTCGCCGAAGCTCTTTCGACCAACTGATGTCGATGTTCGTCCAGTCCCTGGATCAAGATGACCATCTGTCGATTCCCTTCCGAAGGAGCTCATTGTCGATGATCTACCTCGGCGCTGTAAGCGAGCGCGAGTTGGCGAGGACTGCCCTGAATGAATTGACCCTGGTCGGAAGAAAGTAGTAGCGGGCGAGGCATTTAATTTGACTGACTGGTTATGTGCTGACGATGCTACCGAGTCGGCACGTACGCTGTGACTTGACTGAGGGCGCGATCCCTGTTGGGGGCGCGGGGTGTTCTCTCGAGAGGTAGATGTAGTATTCGATTGAGTTGCGCCAAGCGATGAGGATATTGTCGTAGTGTTATCGATCCCAGGTATAGACTTGCCTTTCTGCGGCAGATGTGACAAGTCGAATAGGGGAGCCGCAACCTTGTGCTTCCTCCGAGGCAGACGAAAGAAGCTGGAGCCCGGAACTGCCGGGGGTGAGCTACCCGTCGTATTTGTGGTGTACATGTGCTCTCCCGAGCTTGCGTCAGATCGCGATGATTCCGAGGCTCGGTTTGCGGGAAGCGATAGGTTGGGAACATCGTGACGTTCTCCGTTGGTCGGCGCCCTCGAAGATGACGGACGACCTGGCTCTTCGAAAGTCACAAGAGTCGGTCGGTTTCTCGAAGTTAGATCTTCCAATCCGGTCTTTCTTCTTGATGATGATTTCCACGTCATGGCCCGGGTGCCTCCGTCTTCACTATTCCTTGACATTTCGCCAGAGCGTCGAAATCGGTCGGCAAGTCGCATGCGGGATTGCTTCTTCTGAGGGATCTGCAATTCGACAGTAGGGGCAGTTGTTATGATTTCGGGTGCTAAAGCTATTGGTTAGCAAACATGATCATGGTAAGGGGCACAGGATTTGAATGGCAGGGGTGGTTCGAAGACAACATACGGCGAGGCACAGGGGGAGGCTTCTCGGCCTGTTGCTTGGCCCTGATGGACAACTGAGAGTCGGAGGCATTGCGAAACCTCAATATAGAGAACCGACGGTGCTTCGGCGTCTCGTCTTGGACGGGAGGAGTGTCGGGTCGAACACCTGGATTGTCGGAGTTTTGCTCAGCGGAGTCGTCGGCGTTGCCGTCGAATTGCGCAGGCACAGCAAGAAGCGTAGAATGTGGTTCCTGGACCGAGGTAGATACAGAGGGTCGCAGGTCATCGCCGTGGTGCACCTGCTCCTTCTCCAGCAGCTCCTCCTGCAGCTGTTCCTGCGATAATGGTAACAGCGACTGCGATTGAGAGGCTTCTTGTGGCTGGGGGTCTGCGGGCTGCTTCTGGTGCTGTTGTGATTGAGGACGTGGTGACTGCTGCTGATGAGGTTCAGGGTGTTGAGGAGGAAAGTGCTGGGGAAGCGGCGGTAGCTGGGGCACAGATTCTGTGTCGAGAATGGTATGGCGCCTCATGTCGGTCTCGCTGACGACGTTGCCGCGACGGCGTAGAAAAGGCATGGCGGCGATGGGTCATGGTTTGCCAGGGATGCAACGTCGAGGTAGGAGGATGACGACGGTCAAAGTCCGGATGCTGTGCAATGCCGTCGGGTCCGACACTAGGCCATCAGCATAGCGTAAGGTCGTTGAGCACGGCGACTGGACACATTGGCGAAGAGGATAGGAGGAGAAAGGTCAACATAAAGAAGAGGGTTGATGGGAGGGAGAGCAAAGCAAGGTAAGCAGGGTTGGGTTGAGGTCGGATTTGGTAGGCGAAGACAGTTAAGGTGAGGTACCTGGTAAGGTAAGGTGAGGTAAGGGTGTTAGGCTCGGCGCAGTGCAACGCAAAAGACAGGACGACCAGGTATCCTACTCTGACGAAGGGAGGTAGGGGTTCCAGCAACGGTAATTATTGGATGCGTAATAAGGCCGGGCCAGTCGAATACAGGGTGCGCGTACCTGGACTTTTAGGGAGAGCGTGGACTTGAAGGGAGATCAGCTGCCTGGCGGCCAAGGATCAAAAGATGTGGGACGAAGAGGAACAAGAGGTGACAGGACGTGGGGAAGATTTTTCGATTGACACTGAGAGGGAGATGAACGATGGAATAACACGCGTGTGAGAATGTGTATGAGGCAAGAGGAGGTAACGTATACTGAAGTACAGGGTAAGTGAGGAAGGAAATGATGGAAGATGCCCGGATGAAGTTGGATCAGCAGTAGAGACAGGGAAGACGGGGGAGGAAAAAGGAAGAAGGGGGGGAAACGCCTACATACACACACACAGACCAATTGCTGGCGTTGTGGTCGGCGTCGCGGCGTCTCAGTCTGGAGGGGGTAAATGAAAACAAACCAATTTTAATGAAAATAATATTGAAAATAAATATACGAAAGGGAGGCACCAACGCGCAACAGTCTTTAAGTCAATGTGCCTTGCTCCTGGCTCACGAGGGGCCTCCTTCCCTCTTTCTGCCCTTAGCACAAACATAAAAACATGAACACACAGGTCATCCAAGCGCAAGATACAAAGACCAACATGCACTGCACAGACGGCGGACAGAGGGGGGCCGGCTTGCTGGCCTGAACTGGACTGAACTCGACTTGCATCAAATGGGAGCGTTGGAGCGTGGCTAGTGACAAGTAGCAGCATTCGCCCTCTGTCTTCCTGAAGAAGGCGCCAGTCCCAGCCCTCAGTAGCTAGCGGTCACTGGGCTGAGTTGGGTTGAGTATATTAGAAGCCAGTCTTCGTAAAATAAAATACAATGTCGAGGTCATGGCGCATTGTCAGGGTCAGGCCTGGCGATACTTAGACCTGGGATCACAATTTGGGGAGTGGGCGATAGTAGGATGAAGCCCGGCCGCTGCATCTTCACTATAGCCAATGATCGCTGACATTTGCCTGTGTCTTTCTCGTTCCCCCGCAACATCCCACTGGCAAGGTAATTTGCTTGTCGAAACGGGAATTGAACTATGTGGAGATGGAGTAGGGAGGAGGCTGGAACGAGCAAGAGAGACAGTATCTTATTAGTTGATTACGGATAAAGCAAGCGGGATGGACAGTGCTTCCGCTACCAACTTTGGCACTTGGCAGGCAAGCTTGCAACTCGGGAACGACACCAACATGAGGAAGATCAATGCGGGCAGCCCAAGAAAAGCGTATAGCTTCGAAGTTTCTCTCCTTTACTCCTCCATTTTCCAACCCCCCTCCTCGTTATCCGTTCCTATCTGTTGGTCACATTCAGGCAGGATGAAGCGTTACAAAGTAGACGGATGATCGGATACGGTCAAGATGAAGAGACGGGGCGGAGGGGCGGAGGACCTGTGCAAGGTTAAAGTTATACCGTCCGTCAGGTAAGCAGCGGCCTGCGCCGTCCATCCTTGCATGCCGACTCTGAGGAGCGACCGTGCCGCCCTGCCAGAATTCTTATCTGCTGCTCCCATCTTCTGAATCTGCATCAATCACACTCCCCAGCACATTATCATAACCCATTAGCGCAACATCACTCGGAATCAATTTTGCTGCTGCGATTCGCCTTCAGCCCTCTCTGCGACCGCGCCATTCATAAGGTCCTCGACCCGTCGGGGTAGTCGGCGCCTGGTATATTTCGACTGCCCACATCCACCCATCCACTCCCTTCGTCATCGCCTTCGACATGCGTCCCCAATCCGTCCTATCCATCGCCGGCGTTATTCTACTTGCTCCCATCGCCTCTGCCACTCGCTTCGATGCATACCCGGACCGCCACCACGAGACATTGCGAACGGGTCCAAACAAGGTCGATCTCTTCCCCCTCTTGAAGAAGCTGCGCAACGGTGTCGTGGAGTTCGTCTTTGGCCCCCATCCCGCCAAAGCAACCGCCAGCAGCTCTCATGCTAGAGCGAGGCTTCGTGATGACCATGTCAACGAAGTTGTTCTCCGCTTCAATCTAACTACTGTGGAAGAAGAGGCTGCTTTTGCTGCTGCTGCTGCTCGGACGTTTCTCGACGTCTGGACCTTCAATCGCGATTACGTTGACGTTCGGATTCACAAGAGCGACATTCGATCCTTACTAAGCCTTTTGCCTGGGTCCTTAAAGACGAGCTATTCAACCTTGATTGCAGACTTGGCCGCTGCAGTGTACGACACTTATCCGGTCATCGACACTCCCACCCAGATCCATCGCTTTGATGACCGCAGGGCGAACCTGAAGCCGACGCGCAGCGGGAGGGATAACTACTTCTTTCAAGATTATCAGAAGCTTGACGTACGTAACCCTTGACCCGTCTTAGGCAAGTATTGAACTGATCTTGACCAGACAATCGTCCAATGGATGCGTTTAACTGAGGCTATGTTCCCGGCCATTGCCGAAGTAATCACCATCGGGCAATCATACGAAGGCAGAGACATTTTGGGGCTCAAAGTGGGGACGAAAACACGTATGCCAGGAGCTGATAGAAGAAAGACCGTTGTCGTGGCGGGTGGGATGCATGCGCGCGAGTGGATATCTACAACCACGGCAAATTACGTCGCGTGGTCGTTCATCACGGCCTTTGGCCGAGAGCCCATGATCACGAAATTGTTGGAGCATTTTGATTTCGTCTTCATCCCGGTGGTCAACCCCGATGGCGTCGAGTACACTTGGACAACGGATCGACTATGGCGTAAATCCAGGCAGCAAACGGGCATGTCGTGGTGCCGTGGTTTTGACCTGGACCACGCCTTCGGCTATGAATGGGGTGATTTCTCGGAGAATGATCCGTGTTCCGAAAGCTACGGTGGTAAGGAACCATGGCAGGCTACCGAAGCCGCCGCGTTGGCTACATGGGCAAAGAATGCGTCCCGGGAGACAACCGAGTTCATCGGCCTCATCGACCTGCACTCGTATTCGCAGCAGATCCTTTTCCCCTTTGCCTACTCCTGCGACGTGGACCCGCCAAACGTTGAAAACCTCGAAGAGCTCGCCGCTGGACTCGCCAAGGCGATCCGCCTGTCGAATGGTGAGTTGTACTCGGTCACATCGGCGTGCGAGGGTGCAGTCGCAGGCCGCGGCTTCGAGACCGGCGCCAGAAACATCGAGACAGGTGGTGGTTCGGCCATTGACTGGTTCTATCATGAGTTGCACGCGCATTACAGCTACCAGATCAAGTTGAGGGACACTGGGAGCTATGGCTTTTTACTCCCCAAGGACAACATCATCCCCGTTGGTGAAGAGATCTTCAGTGCCATGAAGTACTTTGGAGATTACTTGCTCGGTAACAACGGGATTGAAAAGTCGATTGGAACTGCGATTCCGACACCGGATGAGCCCGATCGCAGCTTGGAGCTTCGACGTCTGAAGAAAAAGTGAGGCGGCCCGTTTGTCAGTCAGGATGGGATTCAATGGCGTTGCGGCGACGATGATTTTATGTTATCAATCACGGTTATTCATGTTGGTACGCAGCGATCCGCAGGCAATGTGTAGGTTCATTCACTTGGGGAGTAGCTGATTGGGGTGTCTGTCAAGGCACGCGTTTGCAATTTGTGTTATCCCCCCCTCCGGTTTTTAAAACGGCAGCTATTAGTATAAGGGATCGAACTTAGGTACCAAGTTGGGGGCACCGTCCCAAGATAAGCGGCTTTACCATTCCATGATTATGGATATGGAAGTGTAGACGGCAGTGAACTTGAGAAGCGTGTCGCAGATGAACGATCCAATGGAACCACTGCGTTGATGGACTCGTTAGCACGCCGCTTGGACAAGATACCTACAAACAAACAAAACCTCCGTCAAGAGGATTAATGGGCCTGCACTTACCCAGTGCGGCCCTTGGGGCCGGCGCCGCTCGTGTAACCAAAAGCGTAAATCATGCGGGAGACGGACCAGCCGGCACCGAGAACGGCGCTGGCGATAGGGAAATGGAGGCCGGAAATGAGGAGGGCGCCGAGGAACGAGGGCTGGTTCTCGGTGAAGTTGGCATGGGCGCGTTGGGCTGTGTATTGGTACGTTAGTCTCTAGACTCCGATGTCGCTGAAGGATACATTTCCACCCGTGTATAAAGGCAAGGTAGGGAGGAGAGTTGGTAATCAAGGAGGGCAGACGAACCGCAGTTGAACTGGTAGGCCTTGGGGTCCTTGGCTGCCTGTTCATTGGAGGCGTAGGGGGCCGGGTAGACGAGACCGCTGGCCTTGCGGTACTTGCTTGTCAGGAGAACGTGGGTGGTGTTGACGAAGAAGGTCGAGGCGGCGACGAGGAGGACGTAGCTGGCGCATGTGGTTCGTCAGCCATTGGCAGGTTCGAGGGGGGGGGGATGGCTTTCAAAGTGCAGGAGCTGCCGTCACGTACCCGTACTCGTTGGGGACTTGGAGCGTGAGAGACATAGTGACGAGCTGTATGTCAATTCGATTGTTGATGTGGGTTACAGATTGCAAAGCGCCTTGGACCGAGAAATTGAATTGACCGAACTTGTGAGGAGGGTTCTACGCTATTATATGGTTGCAAGTGGTGGGTGGGAGGCCTGGAGTTCGCAGGAGAAAATAAGAAAACAACCTAAAAATGGAGGAAGAGACAATAGCTCTTATAATTTGCTTCCCGAGCTACCTACGTACTAGTACGATCAGAACGGATGGGCTCGAGACGCCAGATGTTTTGGTCCGCTACTCTTCTCCGTTTGGGAGTGGGGTGCGCAGTTGTGGGTACACCTAGCTTGGCCGTCTCCTGGTATGAAAGCGTCCAAGCTTAGACACATACACCATTACGGAACATTGTGCCGACGGTATCAATATTTGCCAACGGCGACCTGTTCCTACTGCGCCATCATACTGCTTCTTGTGTGCTATCGAGTACCACGAAGGTTGAGACAGATAGAAAGAGACGCACCGACGGAATCGGAGGACGGCCATATCCAAGCTCCGACTAGCCTGCGGAGTCAAAATGAACGGGAAGTGGGAGCCTACCCAAGCCCCGTTACCCCCGCTAAAGTCAACGTCAACGTCTGTCTGCTAGGAACATGAGAACCCGCATTCAATGACGAGGCCGTGGGTGAGGTTACTCACAGGTCCAGATTACCCTTGAAGACGGGTATATATGCTAGGCCGCGAAGTTTGGTTGGCCGCGCTTCAAGGCGTCTAGAGCGCCTCTTCCCCAATGAGATGCCGGCGGGATCCAGCACGCCATTTTTACTGCAGCTTTATTACGCCATCTACCATCAGGGCCTTGCGCCAAGTTAATGGCGTTATCGAATTACTCGACTGGCTGCTGCACGCTGACGAGGCTCTTAAGTACCAGCAGCTCGCTATTTTTCCGAGAGTGCTGATGACGGTTGGCTGAGAGCGCCGGGTCGACTAGGGGTTGTGCTCGCAAGCAACGCTCACACCCTCATCCGGTGCACCTATCCTGTGGTGGGACATAGTCGAGGCCAAGTCCCTCAAACACTCTTCTCTCAGCAGTCAACATATCGGGGGCTTTCCCAAGCTTCCCACCCTCCAGGTCGATCCAGCTACCATCTAGTCGGCTTCGGATGCCGCTGCTGTCGAACTTGTAGCCCTTCTGCTTTTTACAGTAACGACGCAGATCCCGCTGGAACGTCGTGTCTCCGCTCCAGCCCAAAACTGCGCACCCAGCCGTCTTCCACGGGCCGATAATGATATCTACACGCCGATGCGTCCTCGCCACCCCTTCGCCGGAATATGCCTGACTTTTGGTCTCGGGCTCCTGCCAGACCACAAGGGCCTTGTCAAGTGTGTCGAAGCCGCTTCCTTTTGAATCGTTACCCTTCCAACTGACGGGCCGCTGGCCACGCTCGCTATTGTGGTTACTCAGCGTGAGTGTGTGCGTGATGTGCTGGCTCTTCTCCAGGCTCACGACCAACTTCTCCACAATGTGCATTGTAGCAGATTCGTCCGGATGGCTGATCACCACGTCAACATCACCGCTGTCCTGTTTGCCACGCCGATAACCCCCTACAATGACCAGCTGAAACCCCAAGTTGATATTGCGGGCATGTGCCAAGATGGTATCGGCAATGGACTTGACTTCGGTTCGCGGTATCTTAAGCTTGAACTCATCGTAGTACTTGACGCCAATCTGCTGGACGCGGCTCAGGCTGTCCCAGCCGTGCTCGACGACGTCGTCAAGGTTCCGCCAGTCTTTATATGCTTGTCAGCTAACGGATGTTGTCGTTTCAAACTGCAACAAACCTCTGTTGTAAAATTCTCGAGCCGTAGTGTCACCGACTCCCCAGATATCGTAAAACGTTTGTATCACTGACAGCTTAGAATCAGCTTCAGCTTCCTCCACTTCACGAAGCCTGCCGGCTTCTTTCCACTCGTGCCACAGCTCAGCGATCTTAACGCCACAGCCAGGGAGTCTCGCAACTTCTGTGTGGTATCAGCATTGCCTGTATTGCTGCCCTGGGAGCGCGAGACACCTGCTCACCTTGTGGAACGGCAATCACGTAAGGATATGCCGATATGGTAGCTATGGACGTCGAATAGGCCCTGACTCCTATCTGATCGCCCACTAGTTTTCGTGCAGTACGTATCTTCTTCAACTCATCGACGAAAGCTACATTCGGGGGTCTAGCAGGGGTCGCTCTTTGACAGGCAAAGGTTGTCCCAAGAACTGACGGTATAGGTGGCAGCTTGAGAGCCGAATCGTGTTCTGATGTCGTTTGCCTGATCAACGAAGGCATTGCTCGATACGCATCCGTCGGTGATTTTCTTCCCTTTTCCCCGAGGGGGATACTGCTTCGCGTCTGTAAAGTAGCGTCGGCTGCAGCACGAGACATTATGTCACTGCCCCTGACTTTGACAGGCGTCTCGGTTGCGTTCTTCCTGTAGCCTTCATAAAGAAGATATTCATGAAGCGGGACCATCTTGCCCTGCGCAAGAGAGTCCGTGAGCCACGCGAGCTTTACGACTTTGACAGTATTGATGTTGCCGGGCCTGTGCGCCAGGGATGAAGCCTCCGTGGACTGTAGCGGAACTGATCTGCATCTGTATCTATCTTCGGTGCAAAAGGTTGAGTCGCTGTCACTCTCAGACAATGTCCTCTTACGCTTCCGAGGTGTCGTGACTAGCGACTGAGCGATATCAGCCGCATCTACAGGATCTGTATGCACTTGCCCGCGCCTAAGTTCGAAAAGAGCCCGTTCTCGCTTGGAAATCTTCCCAACGATGATCTCGGCCTCCTGGATGTTGTATGTCAAACTTGGAACCTTCCCTTCGAGATCGTGCAACTCTTCCGGCTTCAAGTGAGTGGCAAGAAGGTAGACGGGTGGAAGGTCAAACCCTATCTCGGTCACAGTAAACCGCGGTGGCGCGCATGTCGCCATGGACGAAGGAAATGTCAATCCACTCCTCGGCTTTGATGGTCTAAGTTTGCAGTCAGTCGGCGTTGCGTTTGAGTTGTTTGCTTGATACTGCAATGCGCAACAACGCATGAATCGTCGCCAGATAGAGGGTTAGAAGTAAAGCCAGTCATGGGTCACTTACGAGTTCGGGTTACCTAACAATAACAATGAGCTGACAACATCGCATGTATCTCGATTGAGACTTGTACTGCAATCACTGGAGGGTTCGGATCGCCCCCGAGGATTGATCCGGTGAACCAGAAGCCTGTTGTAGGGCCAAGGTAGTGGGACCCACGATGACCTGTGTCGTGATGGAGTGTGGAAGTATGCACAAGTATCGCAAGCAAATCCCCTTCGTTTACCATGTAATGCTGCAGACGCTGACATCATCATTGCGACCTCAACGCCCCACGTATGTAATGCATCGTTAGCGTAGCGTCTTGCCAAATTCTGGATATAAATGTGCGAATTCTCTATTTATACATTATCAAGACGATCGGTCTCGGCCTAGGAGCATTGTTCTTGGTGGGGTTTGCGGTGGAATCGAGAAACTTAATCAAGGAATCCTTGTAACAGGGGAAACCGAAAGGCCTCAGCCCATGGTCAATCTGCAATCGTTGCATTCTGCCTTCCCAACTACGAAGATCCCCGGTTTTACGAGCAGAGGATGCATACTTCGATAAAACCCATTGCTGCTAGACGTCCTCGAATTCCATGTCTTCATCACTCTCCCCATCCTCCCCATCCGCTGGCGCTTCCACCTTCACCTTCTTGATCACTCTTTCTTCGGAGTCCGGTGATGGCTCCGTCTTGATAGCTGGAGCTGGAGTTGCGACGTTTGGCGTCACATCCTCAAAGGTCTCCTCCTCGTCATCGTCATCATCATCTTCTTCCTCCTCCATCGCCCTTGCCGCTTCGGCCTCTTGCTCAGCCTTGAGTCGAGCAAAGTAGTCGTCCAGCTCTGCATGTTCTGGGTTATCTGCTGACTTGGCTATAGATTCCTTGTCGTCCGTTTCCTCGATCTTGGTGGCAGGTGTTGGGCCAGCTTGGGCCGAGAAGGACTCGCCGGTGACAGTACTATTCGACATCCATGAGGGGAGCGCATTCTGCTGTGCAACCTTCTCTTTGCGCGCCTTCTCTGCAGCCTTTTCTGCCTCCGACGGCCCATCCGATGTGGATATACTGACGGACATCGACTTGGGCCCGACGTTATCAAGACCCTTGACTGATGTCGGTTGTAAGGACGAGACGGGTATAGTCGTGACCGATTGGTAGCTTGCGTCGCGTACGACGGGTAGGGCCTTGCTGATTGCAATATCGAATGTGTTATCCGGTACAACCATTTCGTCAATACGTGGCAGCAGTTCGGTGATAAACTTGAATTGATTGTTCAGCCGGGTTGATTGCTCGTGACCGGTGGAGTTGCGCTCGAGATCGTGGGTAAGGGGAGCGCCACAACGATGACAGACAAAGCCCTCAGGGCCAACGTTGTCGAGTACCTCCATTTGCGTCCATTCCGATTTGCAGCGCCCACAAAAGTACTCTTTGCGTTCGCTCGCCGGCACGGTGGTGCCTTGGATCTGCTTGTCAACGGTGTACACACGCCACTTGATAGCATCAATGGTCTGGCGGTAGTCTATGTAGTAGTACGTTCGGTTAACAGGACGAGGTTTCGCCTCAGGGTTCTTTGGATCTTCGCGATATTCCAATCTCGTGTATCTAAATGGCAAGCGCTGTCAGTTTCGAATAAGACAGCAAGAAGTAGGCGCAAAGCTTACACGGCAAGAAAGCGGTCCTCTCTGAGCTTTCCGCATGCTTTATGCAGATCCTTCGTGTTCGTCGCCATCAGGTAAGCCAAGTCATCATCTCGAAGTCTGTCGCAGGTTAGGGACATTCCGCAACAGGTCGGAAGCGCGAAACGCACGCAGAGTGAATGATCAAGGCGTCGATGATCAGAATGTGGCGGGTTTCGTAGAAAGCGCGCATAACAGACTTGACGAGAGTCTTTGCGAGATCCAACGGCTGGGCCATCTTGTTGTATTGCTGCTTGATACTGTCGGGTATGTGTTGGGGGGTGATGTGCGAGGTCGGGCAAGATGTAGGCGGGCGATATTGTTGGCTATTTCAGAAAGTGAAGTCCATGGCAGCAGGTATGATGTGGAAGCGGCGACTTGCGACTACGCACGCCACCTGCGGAATGTTGGGATCCCTTTGCAGTACACAGAAAGAAGAGGGGAAAACAATAGAAATTGATCTATATGGCAGAGGGCGAGGGCATTGCCTTGAAAAATAAAAGATATGGACGAAGCTGATGCTGGCCTTCGCGAAAGCGCAGTCGCACTTGGTTGGTCTTTGGATTGGAAAAAAGGCCCAAGTGGCTCTTAGCGGCTGACGGAACAGAGCTGCAGACAGCTCTTCTACAAGCATCCATGCACCGCGATGGGCCGCCAGGGTCCCTTGAAAGGTACGTACCGACAGCTGACCTCCCTTCCCACCGCCGCATCTTCGTCTGGTTCAATCTTGACTATTCACTTCACTACATCTACTTAGGTACGTTGCCTAGAATCCTGGGTATCCTGTGAGCTCGGCACTAGCGCAGGGTGAGAGAATCGGACATCCGAGAACAGCAAGTCATGATGAGGGCTGAAATAAACAGAAGAACAGAACCATTAATGACAAAGTCAATGTTCCACCGGCCGTATTGCATTTCAAACTCCAGTCGCAGCCCTGCCGGACCACGGCGTGGCCGCAACGCTACCCTTGAACCATGTAAGGGAAAGCTGAGATACATGATGAGGAGCAAACGTCGAGAGCCCACTCGGACTCCCTTCACAGAACCCATAACGGCTCCAAAGCCAAGAACACAGGGCTGGTATCGTGACTCGTCTCTTTACCTCCCACCCCTCCATCCTGCCAACCCGAGTTCTCTCCCTCACACACACACACTCACACACACACACACTCTCTCTCTCTCTCTCTCTATCTCACGCCGTCTGCTTACGTTGTCGTCTTCTGCACTACGCGTACTTCCGAAGCTGTGCCATTGTCAGTATCCAGATCGTAACATACACGGTTGCATGTAGCTTACATCGAGGGTGAGCGCCCTAGAACTGTTGACTTCTTGATCGCGGTACACGCCAACCAGACTCTCGCTGTCTTGGAATAAGCCGGTTTTGAGACTGATGACGATGAACTGCATGCCTGGCCCAGCGTGCTCCCGTATATACTTCTTGATCTTGTCCACATTGGCATTGTCTAATGCAGCATCGACCTCGTCAAGCACAAAGAAGGGACTGGGCTGGTAGCTGTGGATGGCGAACAGCAAGGCCAGTGCAGCCATCGTCTTCTCACCTCCAGAGAGGTGTTCCATGTCTCTAAATCGCTTTAGCGGTGGCATAGCGTGGTACTTGATGCCCGACAGGTAAGGGGTGTCTGTGTCCTCCTCGATGTCGAGATAAGCTTGACCGCCCAAAGGGTACGCTTCTGATCGAGTGAGGTCCTTGTAGACATGCGAAATTTGTTCCTGGATATGCGTAAAAGCCTTGTTGAACAGCTCGTACCGCTGGGCCTTGACGTGGTTAAATGCATCGCGGGCCGCCTTGAGGGCTGCCCTGGATTCCTCGAACTCCTTTTCCGTATTCTTCAACCTGGACTCGACGCTCTCTAACCTCTCAATTGCCCTCATGTTGGGGTTGAGCTTCTCGAGTTCTGCAGTCAGAGATGCGATTTTATCCTGCAGCTTCTCCTCGACACTGGCATCATCGGACTGCACGGCTGGTCAGTGGCTGTTTGCTAAGGGCACATCGTCGAGAGCACATACGTTTTTCATCTCCTCATCCAGAGCATCGTAGTCGACTTCAATACCGTGGTTTTCGAGAGCAGCAGTCATCATTTCCTCGTCATCCACCTCCTCGTCGACATCCATGGCATCGGCGTCTTGTCGCAGCATATTGTCCTCATTCGGCAAGTTGTCGAGCGAGCCCTTGAGTAAGGGGATCTGAATCTGGTCAAGCTTGCATCGCCTGAGTAACGCAAACTTGCCCGCGCTATTCTTCTGCACCACTGTCTCCAGGGCATTGATCTCCTTTTGTCTGGCGTCAATCTCCTTGCTTCGTTTATGGACCTCAGCCTTGGCCTGGGAAACTTTTTGGTTCTTCTCCTCTAGTTTGCCACGGTACTCCTCTAGCGTCTCACTGAGCGCATCGAGTTCGTCAGACACTTCATGTGTGGCATCCTCGATATCTGACTTCTCTTGTTGGTAGGTCTGTAGGTCACGCTCAGCAGCTTTGAGAGCTTCCTGTAACTTTCTGAGTCGCTTCTCAAGGTTGCTGTGCATATCTCTTGCCAGCGTCAGTTGGCTCTGGAACCTAGACTTCTGCACCTCGAACTTGGCACGCTCCTCGTCCGCTTCTCGTTGCATGTCTCGGTGCTCTGTTTCGTAGGCACGAATGTCGCTGAAGCCGAGCCTCCTGCAAAAGCCGGAAAATACGTCGTCCTCAACCTTCGCGATGGCGTCCGCAAATTCCTTCACAGTTCGCTTGGTAGCTTCGAGCTCCGCCGTCTTTTCTTCGAACTTGGGTTCGAGCTCGTTGAGCTGTCTCTCCTCGTTGTCTCGCTCCCTTTTCTTGCTGTCATAGTTCTTCTCCAAGTGTGCCAGTTCGGCCTTCGCATTCGCTAGCCGTGGCTCAAGGCCGTGGATTTCGACCTGGAGAGACTCTTCGGTGGTGCTGCGGCGACCGGACTTGGGAAGCTTCTCAATCTCCTCCTTGTACTTCGCCGCCATCTTCTTCAACGAATCCAAGTCTGAGCTCTCGAAGCGGCGTTTTCCGCCCTTTGGCTCTGGGCCACGACCACCCGTCATCATGCCGGTCTTGTGGATGACTAAACCATCCAGAGTGACTGTCTTGACAGGAATACGCCTCTCATACGAGATGAGCTTCGCAACCTGCTCGTTGTCGCACACAACTGAGCTTCCACAGGCGTAGGCCATGGCGCGCTCGTAGGCGGCATCGAAATCGATTGTGTCAATGGTGAGGCGGGCTCCCGAAATGCCCTTGATAGCCCCGTTTACAGCGTTAACCTTGATGTTGTCCAAAGGAATAAAGGTCATTGGTGGGAAGCGCTGGTCCTTAAGGTACTGAACACATTCGTGGCCCGTCTTCTCGGTGTCAACAATGACTGATTCGTAGTCTCGGCCCAAAGCAATGCTGACAGCCTCATCGTATTTTTTCTGCTTGGGCTTGCAGAGATCGCCCACTCTTCCCTTGACGCCGGGGTAGAGTCGCTTCAGATTGTTGACCATCTCCTTCATCCTGGCTTCTCGGTCATTCTGTCGGCGGCCATCGTCTGCTTCGCGCAGCTGCTTGGCAACGGTCTCTAGCTTCTCCTCCAGCTCCGTGCGTCTTTGGCTAGTTCTCACACGCTCCGACTGGATTTGGTGGTATTGCTTTTTCTTGGTGTCGATCTCCTGGGATAATGCCTTGATGTTGCCTTCAGTTGATGCCTTGCGTTCTCCAAGAGTCTCCAACTCCCCCTCATACTTTTCCAGAGCGGCCGTGAGGGTGTCGACCTTTCCCTTGAGCGTATTCACAGTGACCTCGTCGGTCTTTTGTTGACGGATTAAGTTGTCGAGTCTTGCTTGGTTGCCGGCGCACCTTTGTACAACCTGAGAACGGAGAGTGTTGTACTCCTTGCGATCGTCTTCACTGAGCTCCTTCCCCAGCTTCTTCATTCGTTCCTTGAGCTGCGTCTCGAAATGCTTCTGGGCTTTCTCGGTGGTTTTGAGCCGTCCTTCATCTTCCTTGATGAGATCGGCCTGCTTATCACGCTCTTTACGAACCGGCTCCATCCGTGAGCGACACTGCTCAATGTTGCGTGTCTTTTCTTCAATTTTGGCGTCAATGGGGATGAGTTTGTGCTCCAGCTCGTCAAACTCCCGCTTCTTGGCGTTGATGGCCTTTTCCACTACATTAACCTGCTTTGCCGCTGCCTGTTGTTCCTTTTGGGCCGCCTCGAGTTTTCTTCGAAAGGACTCGACATTGCGCTGGAACTCCTGCAGGTTTTGCTGGTGATCGTGGATCTTTTCAGTAGACTCGTCCATGCCGCGCTGGAAGTGGTACAGCTTCCAAAGAGCGTGCTTGACGATAGCTTCATCCCTTTCCTCCGTTTTCTTTTGGAAGTTGTCCGCCTCCTTCTTCTGTTCCTGGTACTGTTTGATCTCAGAGTTGATACCGCGCCTACGGTGGAGCTGGAAGCTCTGGTTTTCGGCAGCTTGCTCGGCTTGAGTCTGTAATCTTTCGTATTCACCCTTGTACTCCAAACTGCCGGATATCTGTTCGATCAACCTTGTAAGATCCTGGGGCGATTGCGCAGCGATAGCCTCGACGTCTCCTTGGAAGACTAGGAAGTTCCTAGCCTTGATCAGGATGTTTTCAGATTCGAGCGCTTCGTTGTACTGCTGAGCGGTCACGACGCGATCGTTGATGCGATACTCGCTGGATCCCTGATTCGTGATGGAACGTTTCCACTTTTGCTCGTCACCCGCATCGTCTTCGTAGACAGCCATAACCCATGCCGTCTTGGGATCGCTCCGGGAAGCCTTTTGCGACAAATCATCTCCGTCACCGTTAACCTGGCCATTCGATTGGACTGAACCGTCATCCTGGATCCTGGAGGTTTTGAGTACGCGACCGCGGTACACGAGGTCTTTTAGGTGGGCTGATCGGAGGTGCGATGACTTGATGCCAAGCACGAAGGATATCGCGTCCATGCTGCCCAGGGTGGCACGTCAGTTGACAGACAGGTGCAGCGCGTGAAGCTTGTTAGACTTACGAGTTCGACTTGCCGGATCCATTGGGGCCAATAATGGAAGTGAAGTAGGAGTCGCCGAATAGCAGGATATGATGGCCCTTATAGGACTTGAAGTCTGTAAGGACAAGTTAGCGCCAGGGTAACATGGACGACCGGGGAGAAGACGTGGACACACTGAAAAGCTCCAGACGAATGAGCTTTCCCATTATATCGACGGGATGTCGCGTAACACGCAACAGTGCTTGACTATGACTGTAGTCGGTTGGTGTGCTTCAGTTGAAGACTGTCGCAATCGCGAAGTGGTGAACGCGCGAGAAAAACGAACCGACAGGAAAGCGACGCGATGGACAAGCAACAACTTTACGTTGCAAACGTTTAGGATGAGATAACAGTTGATTCAGATGTAGAGGGCCTCAAAGCAGCCTGGCGCATGGCAAACAGGCACTCGGAAGGGATCGAGTCTCGTTGGGCGACAGCGAGGTCGTGATGGTTTGGGGGGCATTGAACTCGAATTTCCCCACGCGCGTCTTAAGTGCTACTCCTGCTGCACCTGGACGCGACGGGACACTGACTGGCTGGCCATACTAGAGGCTGACCCTGTCGCGCCTGCAGAAGCTCGAGCGTTTTGCGGATCACGTGATGCGGATCAATACAGCGTGTGCATACGTGATCTCGAGGAGGCTCGGGCCCGAAGGCAAGCGATAACTGTGCTTGAGTTTTTGTCCAGTGGAGGCAAAGTTATCTATATCAGGTCCCCGAAGCCATCTCTATCTCACTTTGGCGTGCCCTTGTTGTATTGAATGATGCTTGATGTCCTGGCCGAATGAACACGATCATATCCCTAACCCCTCAGTCGTCATCCTTGGTCGCCACGAAACTACGACTACACAACTAGGAGGTCATGAGGAAAGCAGCATGAAAATCACGGCGCTATGTCTGTCTGGCGTCGTGGGGTAATTTTCAACTGTTGTCGTTCGTCTCCATGGTCACTTTTGGTTTCCACACCTAAGGTGCCTAAGTAGTTACGTAGCTCTCACTTACCTAGGTACTTCTCACCGTCTCAACCAACCAGAGAGTAAGCTAACAACACCTGCACAAATTACGGGCCAGCTGTCAACAATGTCTTGATCTTGAGATAGGTATGATTGCCGTGTCTGGACACTGACTGCACTAGCACTGGAGGAAAGGGCTGTCGACTTCTGCGGATCTTATGTCTGGTCCAGAAGCAAGCTTGCTTAGGAGTTATTGATGCAACTTGAGCAAATGATGGCCCTTTTTTCCCTCTTCGTTTGACGTAAAACCATGTCTGCCGCTATTTGCATCAAATACCACTGTCCGTGTTAGGTACTTAACTACAAACACAAGAAAATACCTGTATGTCGCCTGTCTCTCCCCGATAAGCTTCGGCGGGCGGAGCAGCCATGCCCTGTGACGTATTGTTGGAGCGACGACCCCTGTTCGAAATTCTGTCGACAAGGAACTGTGGCGGTCAATCATCAACACGTGTAAATCATCGCCAGCTCAACGTGTTCCAGACCTTCTGGTGTCTCTCTCTCTCTCCTCACCACACCCATCACAAGCGGTCCACCTGCTCGGTATCTTGTCATTTACCCCCCCACCAAGGTCCCCCTCATAGTCACGCTGCCGTCCAAGCTACCACACCACACAGCCATCTACTTTAGTAGTCGAGGCGCCGTCTCGCGCCGGTGCTCTGTACCCGAATCATTCCTCTTCCACCAACTGTCAAACTGAAAATCGACCATCCCCACACATTAGAGAGGAACAGCCGGCACCGCATACCTCTCTTCGCTGCCCTTGCAACGGCACCTAGGCTTTCTTCCCCAGACATCACTGCACGAAAGCTTCATCTTTGAGCGGTCAACCTACTTCTATGTCTTGGCTAAGGGTGTTTTCTCCGAAAGGTACGTTTTTCATGGGCTTCGCAGTCAACCTTCTTTCCCACATCGCATGGTCATTTTACTGCGATGACCCGATGATTATGTATGAAAATGAGGGCTGACTTCGCCCGTCGACGCTGTAGATCCCCAACAAGAAGCTACCACGACAGAAAAGATCAGGCCTATTTGGCATTAGTCCAAATCGAAGATGGCCGAGTCAAAACCACTTGATAGACCCAACGCGAGAGGCGACGATGCTCATACCGACAGTGAAACTGCCTTCGCTCTCGACCCGATCGAGGCGCAGTCCACCCTTAGCTCCTCCCCGCCAGACCACGATGGTCTTCATACACCGACACTAGGCCCTGTCCACAGTGGAAGTCCAAAGCTTTCGAGAAATCCGTCATTTTCTGGTAGCAGTTCCTATCAAGAGGACTGGGACGTATTTCCACCGCTGGATCGCATCTCTGTGCTCGACCTTCTCGACAACTTTGCCTTGCCTCAACAGCTTGAAAAGCTACAGAAGGGCATCTCTGCCCAAACGCAAAAGGTTCGCAAATCAAGAGACGCCTTCAAGAACAAGAGCCAGCATGCCCAAAAACGAGTAGTAGATGAATGGCGACGCCGAGTTCCCACCGCCGAAGAACAGCTCGAGAGATACAGAAAGCGGATGCGCAGTAGTGTCGACAAGCTTGGGAAGCAGTGGAACGACACCAGGGTGGTAACGTTGCGCGAAAAGGTGTCCTTCATCTTTGGCGTCATGAACATCTTTGTGAGCGGTCTTCTCATGGGCGGCTGGCCCGAGTACTTCCATCTATGGTACACGGTCCAAGTTCTGTACTTCATGCCCATCCGCTACTTCACCTACCACCGTCGTGGTTACCATTACTTCCTTGCAGATCTCTGCTATTTCGTCAACTTGCTCCTAGTTCTTAGCATCTGGGTTTTCCCTAGCTCCAAGCGACTCTTCCTGGCTACGTACTGCCTCGCATTTGGCAATAACGCTGTGGCCATCATCATGTGGAGAAACTCGCTCGTCTTCCACAGCTTCGACAAGGTTACTTCGCTCTTTATCCATATCATGCCCTGCGCAACACTTCATTGTATCGTCCACCTATGGCCCGCAGAGCTTCAGGCCAGCCGTCTCCCCTCCATTTGGACTATCAAATACTCACCTGCTGGTTCGCCCACAGCCTATGGAAACATCGTTTCCATGCTGGCTTGGAGTTCCATTCCATATGCCATATGGCAGCTATCCTATTACTTCTTTATTACCGTTCGCAGACGCGACAAGATTGCTGCGGGACGGCCGACATCCTTCACCTGGCTGCGAAAGTCATACTCCAAGAGCTGGATCGGCAAGGTTGTGCTTTCGCTGCCAGACTCTCTACAAGAATCGGCATTCATGCTGATCCAGTACTCATACGCGATACTAACCATGCTTCCTTGTCCCATCTGGTTCATGAGTAGATATGCCTCAGCGGGCTTCCTGACGATAGTCTTCACATGGAGTGTTTACAACGGAGCAACCTACTATATCGATGTTTTTGGAACGCGCTTCCAGAAGGAGCTTGAGGTTCTCAGAGCTGAGGTCAAGCAGTGGCAAAATACACCTGTGATGAGCGGCCATTCCCCCCTGATGACGCCTAACCCTGAGGGATCCGCACCGAGTGAGCTGCATCTGACAAACACCAATGACCCGACAAGCGATGGCAACTTCGAAAATGCCTTCAAGCACGAGAACATCGTGATTGGGGAGAGCACCAAGGCAAGCGGTCCCTCGGATCGAATTCCGGTGCTGGGCGAGGACATTTCGGCTCAAGCTGAGGCCAGCGGTGTGGATGGGGGAGCCAAAGATGTTGCCAGAGAGAGGAAGACAAGTTGAAATTGAACCCGAAGGCCGATATGCCTGCATCAGGAAGTGCGGATTTGGAAGTGGTGAGGAGTTAGAGTTCTGCAATGCTACAACGGGTTTGTTCTCTTTACTATCTGCGAAACAATCGTCAACCGTTTTGGAGTGCTCAGAACGTATTTTCCCCTCATTGAGGATGCGTATGTGGGTGATGTATGCTGCGTACTCGCTGGCCTGTTTCTAATGACGATCAGATGCGATGGGCATGATTCTTCGACTCCTTTAGTTGAGGACCGATATATTGGCACTGCTGCTTTCCGGTTGAACGCATTATCCCATCAGTATAAGAAAGCTTGGGTTAAGTTGTATTCTGGTCTTGTTCGTTTACGCTAGGCTAGTGGGTGTTTGGGTTGAAACATGCTACGCCCCTCAACCAACACTGCGATAAACGCCATGTACGCTTTAGACTGATGCAGAAGATGACGAGAGCCTTCTCTCCTTTTTCGTAGGTAACTCGCACCCGTCCGGCTTTTGTCTCCCTAGTAGTCCTTGACATCATTTCCCTGAAGTCGTGTTCTCTTCATAAACCACCCGCTGAAGCCACAATGATAGGCAACCCTGTAAATGACGCCCGGAAAAGACAACTCCATGAAACAACAAAAATGCCCTGTACCCTTCCAACCTGTCGTGACGCCGTTTTCATGCACATGATGCAACCGGTAGCGGGGTATTTACGTTTCCTCTTGCCATCAACACTCATGAAACAGAATTCGAGTGCTGGCTCCGTCCCTTCCACCCCTTTACACCGCCTATAACCATACCAAACACCCCCAAGCGGATGAAAAAGAAAAAGAGAGATGGCGATATCATGTCCTATACCGAGACTAGTGCCCCGTCGTCTGAGCTCTTATCGGATGACGCCCCAGTCGGACAGCCTGCCGCTGTCGCTGTCTTCTCTAGCTCCAGGCCTTCGTCCAAACACGTTCCAGAACCGTAGAGTCTCGTCACCAGCGCCGGTCACGACGGTTCTGCCATCTGGGCTCATCGCCAAGTACAGCACACGATACGTGTGACCTGTGAGACTAACCACCTGCGTCATCGAAGGATACTTCCAGACGACGATTTGGTTCTGGCTGTACCCGTGTGTCGAGACAATCTCATTGGAGTTCTTAGACCAGGCAATGTTACAGACCTGGCTACCCGTATCAACCTCGTTAACGACAGACCCTCGGACCGTGTCGTGGAAAATGATTCTGCGGTCTGCCGTTCCACCTCCTGAAGCCAGCAACCCGCGTTGATGGGGTGACCAGGCAATGGCCTTGACAGCAGCGGTATGGTCCGAGAATTTCCAAAGCGGCGTTTCCGAGAGCTTATCCCAGACCATGAGCTTGTTATCGTTACCACCGCTAGCCAGCTGGCCGTCTTCGCAGTTCCATTTGAGGCCACAAACCTCTTGTTTGTGGCCGACCAGTTTCCTGAGCCATTGATCAGGGGCGCGCACGTCGCGGTGGTAGATGAGTCGGTCGCGCGAGCCCGAAGTCAAGATATGAGTGTTCCAGGCCAGTGACCCCACTCTCGCTGTGTGGCCCGTCATCGTCCTGAGTCGTCTCGTCTTTTCGGCGTCCCAGATCTGAACCAGCCCTTTTCCAGTACCAATGGCAATGTGCGTTCCCTTCTGGATCCACGACACACTCGTTACCGTGTCATCCTCGAGCGTACAAAGCTTGTTGACACGACTTGTCTGGGCATTCCACATGTAAACGCTGGATCCAAGGCCTACTCCCAGCACATTGGCGCTGCCCCAATCGACCAAGTTCAGATAGAAGTCATCTGCCAGATCGGGGGCATCGAGCACCTTGTAAGGTACCTTGCTGACCGCCCGGGGTTGTCGCCGGGGGCTGAGCAACATTTGCTGGCTGTTGAAGCGGACCGGAGAGAGACTGTATATCTCGGAGCGAGTGTCCAAGTTGGGGCCGTGGCGGCTTTGGGGCGTTCTAGACGGTGTTAGGTGGCCCGCGTTACTGAGCTGTCGAGGTGACATGTAAGAGAACAAGTTCTTGTGCGGCGTGGAGGGTGTCAAAGATGATGGCAAAGAAGTGGTGGAAGCATTGTTTGGCGGCGTGCGAGACCTCGTGCTATCCCGAATGTGTGCCGAGTGGGACGTGGTAGATAAAGAGTGCTCTGGAGACATGGTCGATGGCGTTGCTTGCGGTATTGAGCCTTCAAAGAGTTCAGCACGAAGTAGAGTCGAAAATGTACGGTTTGCTTCCTCGGCTAGATGATATTGGTCAGATCGATACCCGCGCCTACAAGGGTAAACGTGGCTCACTCTTCTGGAAATGAAGCTCTCCATGGGGAGTACGCTTCTTTTGCTTGGATGGTGTTGCTGGGGAGCCATCTTCATGGAGCAAGCTAAAACTGGCTTGGAGGTCTTGACCTGCCCGTGTTGGGATGAATCTAGCAATTCCAAATTAGAAACGAAAGTTTGGGGGAATCGCGTCGCTGGCACACGCACCGATCGCCATTTATCCTCTGGCGCTTGCGGTGTGGACTGGCGCCTGGAGTGCTTTCACGTTGTGACCGGTGGTGCATTTCTCGAAGCAAAGCACTGTCAACGGCGTCGGCGTCAAACCCGTTGGCACGAGCCAGTTCACTAGTTCTCCTGCCATGTTGAGTCTTGCGCTGGATCGTATTCTCTAGATTTTGGCGGTCTTCGAGGTGCCCTCGATCAGAGGGAGGAGGAGGTGTTGCCAAGCGAGGTGGAGTTGCAGCTGCGGAACCACTCGTCTCTGTTACCGGTCTCTTGGCAGAAAGGCTAGCAGCGACAGCCGAGGAATCGACAGGAATCGTCATTGTTGGGTTGCTCGTTTCGAGTCGGCGGGCGGGAGTGATGGCAGTTGCGCGGAGAGGTTGAGGTTCAGCAAAGGCGGCTGGGACGAGCGTCGGGGGGTGGCGGGGGGCTGGACCGATCTAGCAGCACACCAGTACCAGCACCTGTACGAGTCGATGCCGTTGTCGCGGTCGGGTTGCGGCCGACAACGATGACTGTGAAATGATATTCCGGCGACTTTCTGTAGAAGTGACAGATTGCTCGAATGCTCGGCAGTTCGTTTCCGTTGGTCGGCGCGGTCAAAGAATCACCACCTTATCCCTGACGGTGGTGTTGAGGCTGTTGTCGTTCGCATGCTTTTCCCACTGGTCGCAAGAGCTTGGGCGTAACCAATAAGGTGCTGGAAGGCAAAGCGCAATGTTGTCGAAAGAATGATTCGTTCAAGAAGAAGCAGAAGAATATACAGATAGCACGAGCACGATGTCGTTGTTATTGTTGTCGTCGTCGTCGTCAGGACGGTGCAGGGCGACCGTCGGACGTCGAGTGTGTATAGAATCAAAAGATGGTCTGTGACTACGGGGTGGGCGACAGGTGCAGTCGATGGTGATGGAAGGTGGTGAGGTGAGGTAGGTACGGTGCGGCGCGGTGCGGCGCGGTACTTCTCAGTGGCTGTCCAATAGCCACCCGATTCTCAGTAAAGCACCTCAGGGTATTATCGGAGGACCTGTCACCCCTACCTAGTTGTGCTCAGTGGGAAGAGAGAGACCGAGAAGTGGGCGCTGAAGGAAGGATGAGCTGGGAGTCGCGGTCAAGGCAGGGCACTAGCCTTGTTGGGCGCTTAGCGTCGACGGCAGAGCAACAACATGATAGTGGTAGTCCCCCTGAGGGCCGCTGTCTGGGTTGCCTCCTAGGGGGGCTTTCGTCGATTTGGACGCGACGGGCAAGGTTGGAGGAAAGGGCGGGCGTTTCGCGCTGCACCGCACCGCACCGGTGGGGGATGAGGGGAGGAGGGGGAGGGGGAGGGGCGGGGGAATAACAACATTGGCACTCACGGGAGAATCACAACAAACAACCCGTCGCCAAAAAAAAAAAAAAAAAAGTGTTAGAGATATTATGACTTGTCGATGAGGGCGTTCAAAACTCAACGCGGTAGGCAACTGTTGTTTATATTTGCTTTTCCCCAAATGCCCTCATTGTGTTTCTTTTGGGTTTCAATGGAACGAACGGCTGAGCACATCACGAGGCAGGACCAACAAACAGAAGAATTCATCTCCATCATTACAAGATGTCAACTCGCTCCCCATGTTGGTGCGTCGAGAAGAATGCGCAATATTGAATTACATGCACGAGTCAGCATTTGTCAACGACTATCATGATCTTTCCACCCAATTCTCTTTTCCGCCATCCAAAACGGCATGGACCTTCGGGAATTATTTATTCCACCTACCTGACCGGTCGTGTTACCTTTGTCTCCTCGTTACCCAGTAGCTAGGTCATAGGCCATTGTTGCACTGTATGCTTCCCTAAAGAACTCTTACCAGCTTGAAAACGCCGGGTATGAAATGGCGACTGAATAACTCCCTGTCGATGCAAGGTACGGGTGGAACAGCAGGCAGGACGGAACAGGATGGGATGGTAGTCGTACCGAAACAGATGTGGTCAAACTTGCGCGCGTGTGTGTGTGTGTGGATGTGCCTGTTCCGCGCTCCCCCAATCCATGGGGTTTGGCGTCTGCTGGAATTCAGTCACAGTGTTTCCTACCTCCCTGGCGGGGCTGGGACAAGACCGTGAAGGGCGTTTGTTTGTTTTTGTTCATGGCGTCTCAGGGAAGAACCCAATTTGGAAAAGGAAATAGTCGGTTTCTATGTATGGGGCAAACACAGCAGACCACCAGTCCAATCCAGCGATGGGGACATGGGTATCCAGACGCGCCGTAACTCGCCAGCCGACACGTGCTAGCGGTTTGTTTTTATAATAGGGGCTCAAATACCTGTCCCGCGTCTGTCTGCCACAAACAAATCGGCAGGGTCGAGCCGCCCAGCCTCCGTGTCCGTTGCATGGGCCAACCGATGGAATCTACCGACCATACAACAAAACTTACACTGGAATGCGCACTTGCTAGTTGCACATCGACACAGTGTTTGCCGTTAAGTCCTTGTTATGTGGCTCTCGACCGTTACTGCGCGTTTGACTGTAGGTTCGGTTTTATCCAGGAGCTCTGCATTCTAGCCTACAGGTATTGATTTACTTTACATCTACCTGCCATGAGGAGCTGGCTGGTTAGCCTTGGAAAGTTCATGGGTCTCTGAATCTCAAAGGCTCTACAGAAGAACGGCGTACTCAAATTAGGAGGTGAGCGAGCGACTGACTGAGCGGAGGGATGATTTTGGGCGCACAGCAAACAACAACGGTCCACGTGGATACGTCATGAGGGAGGTTAAGCAAGGGCTGGCTAGCTGGTGTGGCGAAGACGCGTGTTTTCGCGTGCTTCGTGTTCTCGCGTGTTTCGTGTTTTTTTCGCGTATAGTGGACTGAATACCTGGTTACTTCGAGCCTAAGGCACCTACTGACACAAAGTTGTTATCTCATGTATATCCGTATCTGTGTGCATTCTACTATCAGGCCTTGTGAGACGATGGGGCATCGCCGAATGGAAGCGTTCCGCATCCATACCCAGACGACTTCTTGCCTTACACATGTGCAACCTATTTTCGCAGTGCTCACTCCGGAGTTGTCGGCAGACCGACCTCTCGGAACCTTGTCGCCTCGTCTCAGGCCGGACCGAGCCATAGGTACCATACTCTGTACCGGTAGCCAGAAGGTCCCCCCCTGCGGTCTTGCGGGAACCACGGTTTCCTACCCAAGCAGCTATACGTAGTAAGTGACGAGCGAGATGAGTGTACAGAGTAGATAGAGTTGGGTCAATCAAGACCCAGCGCTCTTTGGCCAATCGCCTTGGGCAGAGTTTCCGATAATCAAGCTGTCCAGCATGAGCCATGACAGCCTGTTTGTATGTGTAAACAAGAACCCACATGCCTGGGAACAGGTTCATCCCACAAACGGGTTTGAACGCATCTCTGAGCAAATGCACCTTCCAACATCGTCATGGGTTCGGCCCTGCCTACAAAGCTGAGTAGCTGTTGGCACCGTTGGCACTGGCATATGCAACAGCACACACTCGTATCCAAACTTTACAGACCGATAACGCCTGGCCCCAACTGGTAGTCCTCCAAAAAAGCGGTTATCTCTGGCAAGCACTTGGATCTGTTCACACATCTAACTCCACTTGCCCCCACCACTGGCAGCACGACCCAAGCTCCAAATTACCGCATGGGAGCTTCGCTATTGGCGTGTTTGCCGCGTATTTCTTCAGCAAAAGGCCCAGTCTTGCACAGATCCTGGATCAGGCATGATCCGATATGATAGAAACCACTGGTCGACGCAGCAAAATGATAGCCTACCTTATACAGACTGCGCACCTGGTCACAAGACAACTTCCCGAGCACCTCAGACACGGACAAAAGGATTTCATGGCAGCGGTCGTGAATGCTACAATACTTTGTGCCGAGTGAATATGCTACCGGAAACCAACAAGGTATCAGTCATAATTCTAGCGATGCGACTCTGGCAATGGGGTTTCGAAGGTTCCGGGCGCCCCGCCGGCTCCCCGGGAAATATATAGCCGCCTACAAGTCTAAGTGAGTGGAATTACAGCTAATATTCGCCGATGAGTTTGCCTGACCGCCGATTTGAGCTTTCCGTCGCAGCTCCAGGGATCGAAGGAGCACGAGCAACGAAACTGATTGTCTGGCTCATGTCGCTGGTCCCTGTCTTTAGAGCGAGCGACAGGTTGAGTGGGCTAGCCCCAGGCCTAGCTCATTTGCCAGATGCCACTCACCAATTTACTATGCAAAAGCGCTAATCATCCTTTGTCCTGATCAGGACACAGGACGAGGTCCGTGTACCGGTCGTGTGGGGCCGTCGTCGAATCAGTCGAAGCACAGGTTATAGTGCACTACTGACTGCCACTCCCGTGTCCGAGGTCACCCCTCACACGCAACACTTTTTGTCCAAGGACTGCCCGGCTGGGGAAAGTGCGACCACTCGGATACACTGCAACCCTAGCCACACTGGTTTAGAACGTTCATGTTGGCGCCTGGCTAGCCGAAGTGCAGTCGTTCGACTTTGTCACGACCATCGCTACAGCTGTGGACATCATGACAACCTCCCCCGCAGCATGTACCCGAACCGGACTCACTGCCATTGCCCCAGTTAGTGGGACAGCAGAATAGTGTGCCGGTACTGCGCTAGAGGGAATAGACCGTGGGCGGCTCAAAGATTACAGCTTTCTATCTCCGAGGCTAACTCAGAGCTAGGAAACCACATCGTGCTTCCCCGTCAAGCCTATCTCTTCAGGTTACCTCCCTGTGCTGCTATTAGCTGATTATCATCCTCTCTTCTATGGTATAATCTCAGATATCCGCCCTCATTCGAGCCGAAGCGACACCTGCAGATACACGTCCTCTAGCTTATCTCGTTTACCAAGACCCAGTGAAGAAGCCATCCCCTTCTACCCCCAAAAGGGCCATGTTAGGGAACCCTGGTATGTCCACGGACCTACGAATCGTTGATCAACGGATGACGGGCTTGCCTACTTAATTCAAGCACCCTAGGGCCGTGCAGTTCTCGTATCGTCTGCCAGGCATCTTAGTGCGACTAGCCCCGACCCGCCATCATTGCCTGGGTGTGGGAGCAAGCTGATAAGGGCTCGTCGACGTCTACATTCTGCCCATTTTAGCCATTGAAGATATCTTTCACTGCCTGGAGCGACACTTGGCTCGGCTAGTTGGCACTACTGGCGTTTGACGGCAAGTCAGACCACAACGGTCTTATCCCACTCACCGCGACCAACCTTCCACAACACAATGCTGGGCGTGTGTGGCCTTTTCTGGGTTACTATCAAAGTCGACGAGTGCCTGTTCTAGGTTGAAGACAGAACAAGTCAAGGCACGGTCGGACGGGTACCTGCCGCGGTGGGCTAGCCTGTTCACCCAACACATGCATGTGCCTGACATGCCATTTGCGCTTGTTCTTCCCGCCCACTTGTCAATGGTATAACTAGTCGGTAATCTTTGCTCGTACACCCCCATGACTATACCTTCGTCTTTGCCGCGCCCCTCCTCTTTGATCACCTTTTACACTGCTCAGATAGCGCCGCACTACCTCGGGCTGGATGGATGACGTTGTGGGAGTCAATGTTTAGGACGCCCCATGTCTGCCGTTCTTTGATGCTCCGCCTTCCCCCACACCCTACAAACATCCTCGCCCAAGTCCAATATAAACCATTCTCCGTTCCCACTTATAACCATGTCCGAACAGTCTATCCCATCACCGGCTCGTAACCTTGTGCCACATTCTATGCTGACACTTTTCCGGCGCAAAAAGCACATGGCTCAAGTAGCTCCGCCCAGTACCAGCCATCGCCGACACAGGCACGGTGAACTCATACAAACCCCGATGGCCGGCTTCAACACCCTCAGTATTACCTCTCTCCACGAACAACAACAACAACAGCAGCATCAACAGCAGCAGCGAGCCATAGATGGTGGTGAAGGCGGAGCCGATATCCCTGACATTCCTTTTAGGCGCCCTGCAAACCAGGCAAGCATGCCGTCACACTTCCATGAGGCTTGGGAAGATGAGCATAAGAACTGGGCAAGTCATCAAAACCCCATTAACCCCAATGCCACAGTTCACAGGCACGAAAAGAGGTAAGCACACAATGCCCGGGTCATGAGTAGGACAGCACAAGAGAAGCAACAAAACTCTATAACCAAAAAACCCGCCCTGACAAACCCGTGTAGTGCCGTACAGCCACCTGATTCTCCTCTCACAGGAAGAATCAAGTCCCCCGAGCTCATCCATGTCCAGCAGAGGCAAGCTTCGTCTAGTCCGCCAAGAAGCCCTCGAACACGATCTTCTAGGTCAAGAGCCAATTCCACAACGTCGTCCTATCAAACAAACAACACCTCGCTCCCGCCTCTGCAGACCAAGGGTGCAGGCGATGACGAGATCCTCGAGCCATTGGTCGAGGAGGAACTTGAACCAGGCTCCTTTGACCTCGTGGTGCCGTCGCACGGCGATCACGGACAGTACTCTCTGGAAGCTCGGTCCGAACTTATTTTCTCAAAAGACCACTTGAAGGCCATTTTCAAAGACTATATTCTGCTCCAGCGGTTTACCGACTTCCTCCACTCCGTCCGCCCCGACTCACTGCCCCTTTTGACATACTACCTTGACTGTCTAAAGGCACTCCGCGCCATCTCTTACGCAAACGCTATTGCCAATGGCTTAGACACCTTGCCAGAACATGGGCTCTCGTCAGCGAATACCAACATCACAAGTAACAGCTCTCTTGAGAAGAAAGCAGAGGCTGCTTTCGACATCCTTGTGCAACAAGACCTTCCCGCGTACATCACCCACACCTGGATCCAGATTGTCAGTTTGTCAATCAAGCGGCGTATTACGGGAACACTTCCTGTCCAGTTGAGAGAAATGTCCGAGGGCCTGGCGGAGGTTTTCTGCCTAACGGATCCGTCAAGGCATGATAACCCCATAGTTATGGCGTCCGAAGGTAAGTGCCCTAATGATCAGGGGTGCCAAACGAGGATTGGCTAATATGACTGCAGAGTTTAATCGCACAACTGGTTATGGCATGCGATACGCGATAGGCCGCAATTGTCGTTTTCTTCAGGGTCCAAAGACCAATTCCTACAGCGTGAAGCGGCTACGTGAGAAGTGTCTGGCCGGGAAAGAGCACTACGAAACGTTCCTCAACTATCGCCGAGATGGGTCGCCCTTCATGAACCTGCTTATGGTGGCACCACTCTACGATAGCCGCGGAACGGTCCGCTACTTCATTGGCGCTCAGGTGGATGTCTCAGGTCTCGCCAAGGAAAACTCCGGCCTCGAGGCCCTGCAAGGCCTCGTCGCTGAGAGAGAGGCTGCAGCTGTCACAGCGATTGATAAGCGTAACAGCTATGAAGAGGAAGAGGAAGAAAGGGATGAGTTCCAGGAGCTCAGTGAGATGTTCAACATGGCCGAACTCGAGACTGTCCGAAAGCGAGGCGGAAACATGCACCGTGTACCCCAGGACGAGAACCAATCCGGAACATCGACAAACTGGCACAAGCCCCGCATTCTCATACAAGACGAATACTCATCCGTTCATCAATCCAACTCAGCGATTCCACTGGTCAGCGGCAAACTTTCGGGCGTCTATGAACACTACCTCCTTATTCGACCCTACCCCAGTCTCCGCATCCTGTTCGCCTCGCCATCCCTTCGGCTACCGGGTATCCTCCAGTCCAACTTCATGGACCGCATAGGCGGCTCCAACCGTGTTCGCGAGGGCCTTTCGCAAGCTTTTGCCGACGGTCACGGTGTTACAGCCAAAGTCCGCTGGATTAGCAGGTCTAGCAGCGAGGGACGCATGCGCTGGATACACTGTACCCCCCTCCTTGGTAGCAACGGTGCCGTGGGCGTCTGGATGGTCGTCCTCGTCGATGATGAAACTGAGGCCGGCGTCAAGTACCGTAAAGAAGCGCCCCCGGTTGACGGACGTTTGCGCAAGACCGGCGTCTTGGCTCAGCAACAACCACGGCCATCGGTCGATGATAAAATGAGCCTCTCGGGCTTCGCCGCCATGAACAGGGCGCGTGACGACGCCGACGGGTCCGTCACCGACCATGATCTAGACGGGCTAGATCGCCCCTTGAGCCGCGCGAGTCGCGAAAGCCTGTCGAGTCGGCTGAGCCGGGGACGCATCGGTGCGTCACGTCGTCCCGTGACCCCTCACGGCGTCGACGACCCCTACGGAGGCCCGGCTCGGCCTCCGTACACGATAAGGCTAGGAGAGGAATGAGCCAAGTCTCTTCTGTGTTGTAGCTCTTTCTGAGCGTAATTGTACTTGACTTTACTACACATTGAGAATAATACAGGCAAACACAAATAAAATTGGATACGACCAAGCGAGCACGCATTTTGTCAACTTGCAACGTATGTAGTTGATATTGCAGAACGATGTCCTTCACCCCATACGAGATGGAGACGGTGTCTCGTCGATCCATCAAGTGCGGAAGCTCGTCGTAATCGTGATGCCGTGGGTACCTTCCTGTCAATTACTCGGACTCACGGACACTAAGGTAGCTAGCTTTCATTGACAATGCGTCGAGACGCTGCTTCTTCTTCTTTGTCTTCGCTTTTCTAGGCGAGACTTCCCTTTCTTTTGCTTGTCGTAGTCATCAACTCGTGAAATTTCATATAGTCTAATAAGTTATGCGAGTCCTGCAAGCCACCAAAGTCCGGGGTCTACCCAAAAAGTATGCCTATGATTCTATGCCGCCCCAATGCCCCACCATAGCCAATCTTGCGAACGTGAGTGATGCGCCTGTCAAGTCCCTCGAATGAGCTGTGGCGGCGCTTCACTGTTCCGCTGTTTGGACCTTATCATAAGTAGGTAGTTGTGCTCGAACTTCTCAAGCTTGGGCAGAGCTGGCTTGCTCCAGTAGCCGGGCACGCCAGCCGTTACAGACCTCCTCGAAGCCGCCTACGACGTCGCCGCATACTCCGGCACACTCACGGTTGGCCAGCCTCTCGCTCCAGTTACCTCTGTTAAGCCACCGCTCGCCCTCTTCGCGGAGCTCTTCCTCCCTCTTAATCTCGGCAACCAGCTCTTTGGCGCTCTTCAATCGACGCGTGGCCGTAGTCGTGGTTTGTCTGGACATGTGGAGCGTGTCTGAGAGATAGTTGAGGCTCTGCACAAGGTCCGAGGTCAACGTATGGAGGGCTGTCAAAGAGTCGTATGCCTTTGTTGTCGGGCGGGGCATGGACTCGGATAGCTCAATCAAGAGCGGCAGTAGTTCGTCAATCGTTTCAGGGTCTGGGGGCGGGACAAGCGGTGAGAGAAGGGGAAAAGTCAGGTTGTGTAGTTGACGTGTCTGGTGCGTGAGGTGGGTCGTGAGGGCCGAATGTGCGGTGATAAGTCTGTGTACGTTAGCAAGACGCCGTATGGTGGGGAAATAGTCAATACATGCCTCGTCGCGCTGCCCTCGACGCCGGCTTGAGAGCCTAGATCTCGCAAGCCCTCTGTGACACGGCGGAAAACACCGTCCGTGGGCCCTCCATTACTCTCCGTTCCTCTCCTCGCCAAAGACTCCACGGCGTCCATCTTGGCCACCAGACTAGGCAACATGCCGGGGGAGTCGAGATCCGACTCAGATCCATACTCGCTACCGTCGTATTCGCTTCCACTCCGTCGATGGCCGCGTTGAACAAGTGGTGGTGGCCCTAGATTCAGATTCTTCGCTTTGCCGTTGGCGTCACCAAGGCTGGCGACGTCGACCCCGCTGTCCCGTATTCCCTCGGCTACGCTGGCTCGTCTCTCAGCTTCTTGGACGTTGATGTTTGGTGTCCCTTTGCCGCTGCCGTCGCCTTTGCCATTGTCGTGGTCATTATCATCTTCGTAGTATTCGCCCTCGTCTCCGGAGTCGGAGAAGGCATCGGCTAGCTCGTCGGCAAGGTTGCCTAGGCCATTACCGTCGTCCATACCACCGCCGGCGTACGAGATATCTAGCGGGTCTTGGGTGTTGAAACTACTTCGCAAAGGCGTCGCTGGTTCGTTCGCGGAGGATCTCGATGTTCGTCTGCGTTGAGGGGAGGAGCAGACGCTGTTGTATTGGTACGAGGCATCAACGCTCGAGGGGTTACGCGAGTGCCCCGGAGTCTGTGGCATCGTGACAGGTGGAATCAGGACTGATGGTCGATTGGTAGGCGGTTTGGTTGTAGTGCAAGTCCGACGATGCCGTCCGAATAAAACCAATAGATGAGAAATATGAAAGTCTATTCGATGTTGCTCCACGATGCACGTGGTTTGGCAATCCAGACAGTCGAGAGTGCGTGTATGCAATGTTGTTGCTTGCTTGTCTCGGGGGTTGCTGGTACGGTAACAAACAACAGGGGTTGTCGCATCAAACAGACGACAAGGAATATCCAAGTGGAGGACGCTGCAAAAGGGTGTCAAAATGGACTGGCGCTTGGAGCCAAGAGCAGCGGTCGCGCAAAAACACTGTTGGGCGGAGCAGGTCAACCCCGGGTGTCCCCAGGTCGTAGAGTGATGTGTCTGGTTTCCGTAGGCGAGCCTGGGATTATGGCCTATCTTATTAATCTCGGCAACTGGATGATATGACCGCCGGCCAGCGATCCAATCAATGCAACTTGGCAGGCTCTGCTTTGTTGTTTGATTTACTTACCTAGGTATCGACCGATAAATGTGTTGTATGGGTACTCAAGTACAATAAGGGCTGGGCTGCAGCGCCTGTGCGTCACCCTTTCGTTGTTGTTTTTTTGGGTAGGTCTCGTGTAGCAAGGTGTAGCAAGCTGAACGGTGAAATAAGAGTGCATGGATGATGATGATTGTGGAAGAAAAGAGGGAAGGACAAAGTCGAAATATTGACCGCCAAGTCGTCGCTGGCCTTCACTCGTCCTGCGTAAGGTGGTGCTGCGTTGCCGTTTCCCTTTGTCTCGGGAACCTCTGATCGCGCCCCCTCCAGAAGGGGGTATTATAATAGAGTGATTGGGGGGCATCTGTAGACTGTCACTCCTTAGTTAGGTACACGGTCCCTGCATCTACTACTTAGTATGTAGTGGCAGTGTCTAGGTACCTAGGTATCTTTTCATAATGCCCCGGGTTGGTAATTACCTCGCAGACAAGCCTTGGGCAAATCTTAGGCCCGTCTGCCTGTGTCGGTAGGTAAAGTGCCTTATGTCAGCAACGATAAACCAATATGAGGAAAGCAACAACCCCACTGCGCATCTCCGCTCATCCTCAGGTGGTCGAGAATTGCCCGTTATCGTCCCTTATCGGACACTACGCCGACAACAGCTCCGGAAGAAATATTTCTCTTGCTCTCTCGCCGAACAAAATCCCTGGGTATCAGCTTCCTTTGTTGGTTGTCATCTTGAACCGCCCAGCTTCCATCGAAGAAGCCACTGTCCTTCGGCCCACGATTGCTACTTTCAGCACCGACCCCTCCCTTACCGCTCCGAAACCCCTCCGCGACTGCCCCGTCTTCAACCCTCAGCAACCATGGCCACATTTCGCCGGTTCCGTCCCGATGATGTCAACAAGTTCTCCAAGTGCAATCTCGACCCTCTCACCGAGACGTACGAGCTGGCCTTCTACCTTCAGTATCATGCCAAGTGGCCCTCCATGTTCCAGGTCTGCGAGGACATGAGTGGGAACATCATTGGCTACAGTACGTCTAATGCCGGATTGAACGCACGGTTTGCTCGGCTTGTCTGACTTGAGACTCTAGTCATGGGCAAACTGGAATCATCGCCTGATGTATACAAATTTTCTGAACATTACCTCCCGTGGCACGCTCACATTACGGCCCTGACCGTTGCTCCAGAAGCGCGGAGACTGGGAATTGGCAAGATCCTATCCGAGCAGCTGGAGGCCGCCGCCGACGCCAACGACGCCTGGTTCGTCGACCTCTTCGTCCGCACGAGCAACCACAAGGCAATCACATTCTATAAGAGCATGGGCTACAGTGTATTCCGCGTGGTCAAGGACTACTACGGCGATCATGCTACAGACCCTACGCGCGACAGCGAGGACGCCTACGACATGAGAAAGCCGATGAAGAGGGATACGAAACTCCAGCACATTAGAGACGATGGCGAGAAGCACGAGGTTGACCCGTCCGATGTTTGGTGAGAATGTTCCCATCGTCAATTCTAGCACACTCACGGGCCTAGATGGGCCGCTTATGAGTTAGAGCCAGGCTCCGTCGACTTGATAGACGCTGCCGCTCACAAAAGAACTCTCTGGGCCGAGCAGGAATGCGATGACATTTCCGCACTCCTCGGCGGTACCCTGACGTTGGAATGCGGTTGGCTCGTCGAATGCGGCGTCTGACGGGCGGTCGTGAAACTTCCAGGCCTTCTCCATCAGCGGCGTGTAGATAGCGCCGGGGGCCACGGCGTTGACGCGGACCTCGCGAGCGCCGTTCTCGTTGGCCGCAGCTCGCGTGAGCCCGATCACGCCGTGCTTGCTGGCATCATATGCGCCATGCTTGGCAAACCCTTTTGTGAGCTGGTCAGAAAAAAGAGAGCTTCATACACCTGGCAGTAGGGAGGAGAGGTGGCGTACCCCTGATGCCGTGAATCGACGCCACGTTGACAATGGAGCCACCGTCTGCTATGTTTCTGAGTTCCGCCCTAAGGCAGTACATGCAACCCGTCAAGTTGACAGCAATGATCTTGTTCCACTCTTCATCCTCGAGGTCTGCGACGGCCCGGATGCCATGATGCTTGCCTATAACACCGGCCACGTTGGCTGCCCCGTCCAGGCGGCCAAACTGGTTTACAATGCCGGTAATCCAGCCCTCAACCTCGTCCTTGTTGGAGACGTCGACCTTTGAGATGGAGAAGGGCCTCTCCTGCTCCCTAAAGTAGGCCTCGGCGTCTTTCATAGCATCCGGGTCGATATCCGCAAGGCAAACCGTGGCGCCCCGTGCGGCGATGATCTTTGCCGTTGCAAGACCGATGCCGCTGGCACCGCCGGTAAAGGCGTAGACCTTCCCTTCGAGTGATGCCATGGTGTTAGTGCGGTTCTGTCTCGGGGGAGGAGACCTGTGGTGTGGAATTATGGGTACACACTGTCTACCCGCGATGTAGGTATCGGAGAACTGCGAGGAAGGGCCAGAGCTCGTTAAGAGGAACAATCATCAACCGCGATGGGAAGGGTAGAGGGCGAGATAGTGTTCCGCGTTTCCGACGCAAGGTCGCTGTCCAATCAGATGACGTATCTGCAGCTGAACATCTGCCTTCGCATGTATTTAACCCGGCCCGACGGGTGAGAGTTTTGGGATGCTCCCCCATGATGGCTAGTGGTTGCATCCGAATCACCGAAAGTCTCCATCATCGGGAGAATGAGGGGGATCAAGGCAAGTTTGCAGGAACCAAGTTTCCTCGACTCAATGGTTCATGGAGGTCTGTTTCAACGTCATGTCCGTGACTCATTCAGCTGTTTACTACTGTTGCCTCTATGTCACGACGATTACAACAAGCATAGATAGTTTGTATCCGCATAGCATACCTATGTTGTACGAGCACGACATGATCGCGTTTAAATGTCGACAACCTCGCTAAGCTTCCATCCAATCTTGGCACCAACTTCTTAAAGACTCTAGCGGTACGACAAAAGTTCAAGACTTGATTATTCGTCTCGAAAGTTTACAAAGACCAGTTGACAGATACGCGTCTCGAACTCTCGATTCGGGACAGCTCCCTACCTAACCCCGCACGAAGCAGTGCCGCCGTCCCCGCAAAACAGGAGCTTGTGGCGCGGCACTCTGTGTTTGATTGGTACCCACCGAGTCACGTACACTCTCTTGGTTGGCCACCAGTTCCTAGGCAGGACGGAAGGCCCAGCCGTGATTTTCGCAGCGTCTTCCACCTGACCCGCCGTACCCGCAGTTTCTGACGTACATGTGCCTGCTTCACGCCTGGGCTGCCGTTTAACCTGCGACCGGCACGGAAGCTTCGACCCCAGATTTGTCCAACTGTACCCGTGCCACCCTTGAAGTACGGTTTCCTGGTGTGGTGCAGTGGTGTGTACTTCGTAGAGCTCCTGATGCTTGCGCTCTTGGAGCTGGTGTATAACAGGGCCGAGGAAGGGTCTTGTCCAAGCCCTTCTCTTCTCGCATTTTCTCGTCTCACCAGATCTTCTTTCTCTGTTCCTGCTCAGTGCCAGACTGTTATCGGTTCTATCGTTGCACAATCATTCGTCTTGCATTGCAAATAAGCCCGCGGACATATCCTCTTCTTCCCTACTTTACACTTGTCCCTCTGCCCATTCCCCTCGTGATCAGTTCTACTCCTTGGCTGGCTTACCCGACCCGCAGTTCCTGTCCATTCTTGGAGCTGGTTCTCGGGACCTTCTCTTCACAATGCGCCTCTCTTCGCTGCTGCTCGCCGCCGTAACGGCCAGCGCCTCGAGTTTGACGCCCCCCGTCCTTCCTTTGATTGTCCGCAACCCGTATCTCAGCACCTGGCTGGGTAATGCTCGCGATGCGCCATGGGAACACTGGCCCTACTTCTGGACGGGCTCCGGCGTAAGCGCCCTATGGCTCGTCGCCTGCCCCTTGTATTCATGTCAACTGACCTCGGAGCTGCTCGACAGGTTGGCTTTTCGGTCATGGCCTCTGTGCCGGACTCCAATACGGTATATCCTTTGCTAGGGCGTCCTCAGGATTCCTTACCCCCGTCTTCCAAGTGCGTTATAGACGTCCCCTCTTGCCGTTGATGATCGCATCCTGACCTCCCTAATTGGAACTACAACCTTTCATTCCCAACCTATTTAGGCGCGGTCTTTGATGCCTCGACGACGAACCTATCCTACTCAATCCCCCCGCCTTCGGGATCCTCTGGACCTGTCAAAGTCGTACTCTCGTTTCTCTCGCCCATAACGCCCACGTCTACCTTCCGCCAGTCGATTCCTGCTGCGTATATGACTGTTCACGTCGAGGGCTCCTTCGATATCAGCATCTATACTGACGTGAATGGCGAATGGGTCAGTGGCAACAGGGATAATGGTATAATCTGGGAGCTGAGCAAACCAGAAGCCTCACGGGAGCACGAGGTAGCTCTCAAAACTTGGAAAGTGACTAGGCAGACAGAGCAGCTCCTCACCGAATTTGGAGACCACGCAGAATGGGGCACACTTCACTTCACCGGGCCGGCCGACGTTTCCCACCAAGCTGGTACATCTGCCATCTTACGCCAGAATTTTGCGGCAAAGGGCTCGCTGAAGAACGAGGTCGATCGTTCTTTCAGGAGGATCATGGACGAGGAGCCAGTCTTTGCCTTCTCCAAGACTTTCCAACTGAGCAACAAGACCGGTTCTGGGACGATATCAGCGGACAGTGTTCTCTTCACCTTTGCTCTTGTTCAGAACCCTGTCGTTCAGTTTGCGGCCGCCAGAGGACTGACGCAGATGCGCCCCCTGTGGTCTTTCTACTTTGCCACGCCAACTGAGCTTGTACAGTACCACTACGATGACTTCTCCGCGGCCAGCTTGCTGGCCGGGAATTACTCGGATCAACTGGCCATTGACGCCTTTGCTTCAGGCTCGCAAGATTATCAGGACATTGCTGCGCTGTCCGCACGGCAGGTGCTGGGCGCAACCCAGTTCTCGGGAACTCCTGACAATCCCATCCTGTTTCTTAAGGAGATCTCCTCCAACGGAAACTTCCAGACGGTTGACGTGATATTTCCCGCCTTTCCGTTCTTTTTATACACGAATCCCCGCTGGCTTGCGTACTTGTTGGAACCCTTGCTCGAACATCAGCTGAGCGGACAGTACCCCAACGACTATAGCATGCATGACCTGGGTGCCCATTTCCCGAATGCGACTGGTCATCCCGATGGTAGAGACGAGTACATGCCTGTGGAAGAGTGCGGCAATATGCTCATCATGGGCCTGGCGCTTGTAAATGCTTTCAAGTACGATACCCAGCCGGCATTTCTCGAGTCTGTTGAGGGTCATGCGCACGCATACGGTCAGTTCGAGGCCGAGCCTAGTAGTGTGCAGCCGTGGCCTCTTTTCATGGACTCATACGGCATGGATCGCTCCTCGGCCGAGGTTGCGATTAAGGGCTCGAAGGAGGCTGAGAAATGGGTGTCTCGGTCCTACGAGCTCTGGACCAAGTGGACAGGATACTTGGTTCGCGAATCGCTCATCCCGGCGAACCAGCTGTGCACAGATGATTTCGCTGGGTGGCTCGCAAACCAGACGAACCTGGCTCTCAAGGGCATCATCGGTGTTAAGGCTATGGCTGAAATCGCCAGTGTCCTGGGCAAGACAGACGATTCAAAGTACTACACGGACACTGCGAGCGAATATATTGACAAATGGCAAGACTTCGGTATCTCTAGGGACGGTACCCACGCGAAGTTGGCTTACACATGGTATGGGTCCTGGACTACAATCTACAACCTCTACGCGGACTCGCTGCTCTGCTTCCACCTGCCAGAGGAGAAGAAAACGTCTACGCTGGGTGGATGGATCACAAAATGGTTCCAGAAGGCCATGGGCGTGGAGGCGCGGTCGACATTTGTCCCAGACAAGGTGTACAGCATGCAGAGCAACTGGTATCATGCGGTGCTGCAGCACTACGGGCTCCCGCTCGATAGTCGTCACCTGTACACGAAAAGTGACTGGCAGTTCTTCGCTGCGGCCGTTACAAGCAAGAAGACCCGGACGGGGATTCTTCAGAGTATTGCGACCTGGGTTAA
Organism: Colletotrichum cereale; assembly: GCA_034509685.1. NCBI lineage: Eukaryota > Fungi > Ascomycota > Sordariomycetes > Glomerellales > Glomerellaceae > Colletotrichum > Colletotrichum cereale. Next base: position 54,353 of record JASUDE010000058.1, on the reverse strand, counting down.
TGAGACGACGACTGGTAAGTGGGCTGAAGGGACCGCCACCAAGAGCGAAAAGGTTACTAACTCTACGCCACAGATCGACCATTCACAGACCTCTACGAGACAGAGGGGACAGGTGGATGGCCTGGCCCTCACTTTATGGCCAGGCCCGTAGTTGGAGGCCACTTTGCCTTCCTGGCACTGGAGAGGGCTTGTGGCGGCAAGGCGGTCGAGGGCCTGAGCTTTTTGGACGAGCCGGGATCATTTGCAGAGGTGGATGTCGGCAAGGCCCTCGAGGCTGAGCTTGTTGCCGCAGGCTCTTTGGAGTCGGTGCAACCGGTAATGGACGATCTGTAGAGTATTGTAGTTCTGGTTTGGGTATGGCAGGTTCAACTGCCCTGTGACTGGGAATATGCGGCTATTGTGGCATAGGAACCAAGTTCAGTGGCGGAAACATGGCATTCATTTAAGCAGTCCCGATTCCGCAGGAACTTACAGGCCAAGCTGTATCTGACCGCGCCTGAAGTGGCAAGAAGGCTGGTCTAGACTGGTATTATGAAACGTGTCCCCAACATACCTAGGTATTTCACAAGCTGTTGTTCGATTGAAACAGCCTTGTTGGTTGTTGTCTGCAAGTGTGTTCTGACGAAACGCCCTGAGTCCGTCCGAAGGAGGACTACTACTATATGCATCTCAGTTCGAGATCTGTAGGAGGGCACCGAAATATGGTGGTCTGTGCAGAGATTACTGTGTGTGTGTGTGGGGAGGGGGGTCATGAGCTCTTGATCTGGACTCACTTTACGCTAAAGACGAGATCTTGTCAAATGAACAGGGGATGCCTTTGAACGTGAATGGTGTGTTATCGAGAAGCCAGTGCTCCAATTGAAGCGCTCATTGTCATTCCTATTGCTTGTGAAGTATTCCAATTGAAGCATGCTCGATAGCTTCTCAAATAGCCAAAAACACAAACAAACCCTTTCTAATGAAAGAGTTTTTAAAAGAAGCCCAGCAAATGGGATAGAGTGGCATGCGCATCTCATCTTGCATGCACTGTAGCAACCGAAAGAAAACAGAACTAAACCTCAGGTATCCGTCGTACCAAGGTCCCCTATCTGACGACTTGGATTTTGGATGTGGATTCAGTCCTCTCTCAGCAGCAAGGTAAAGGAGAGCATCTCATTGGTCTGTGGGCGACAGGGAGAAGGCACAGGAACGCTAAGCTCATTCACGGACAGCTGCATCTTTCCCTTTTCTGCCTTTTGAGGCGTAGTCTCTGGCCTCTCTGCTCATGCCCCCGTCGTAGGTAGGTAGTCCACCCTTTAACGAATCCCCCAGTGCCCCCCCTCCCCAGGGGAATCATTCCGTCAAATCGCCCATCGCTTTTTTTCTTCACTTTTTCTTTCTTTCTTGCCGCCTCCTGTTTCGCTCGACCAATAAAGCTACACAGCTCTAACGCCTTCTGCTGCCTGCTTCCAGTCGCCCGTTTGTTCGCCTTGCACTGTACCGGTACTTTCCAACTAGGTATCTACCTAGATAGGTAGGCAACATAGGTCTCTCCCTGTGTTTGCACCAGGCTAGCCATTCGGGTGCCCTGTCCCCCTTCCCCCCCCCCTACCCTGCTCTTTACCTTGCCTCATCCGTCGCAGCAGCAGGGCCACCAGGCCTGCACCTACAGTGTCCTACACTAGGTACTTCTAAAAGCACTCCGTAACACCTCCCACACCTCTCCCACAGCACCAACAGAGACACAAGGCAAGGCAGACAAATCGCTTTCTTTCTCTCGCCCTCCCGCCCCGACTCTCCCCAACATCCCTTCCTTCACCTCGCCTTTTCTTCACCTTCCTCACTCTCCCTTTCACTCCCACACCTGGCATCTCCAAGCCACGCCACTTCCTCAATCGATGTCCTTCGTCATCTAATTGATTGCTGACGATTGTAATAACCTTTCCTCGTATTTTCCTCCCGTCTCCATCTCTCTTTTACAGACCCTCTTCCTTATTTCCAACCAAAAAGCCCCCGATCCGCTTTCCGTTCTCCCTTCTGACCAATCCCCGTAGCAGAAGAGTCTGCGTCACCGGCAATTCGCGTCGTTGGCCAATTCTACCAAGTATCAACAACCCCCCTCAAAACCCACCAACGACCCAACATCACTCGCCGACTCAATCAATACCATTATCATGGCTACCACTTCTATGGATTACGAGGCCGCCAACGGCGACCGCTATGATGGTTCGTTCTTCCTCGATACGAATCGCCGCTCTCAGCACGACGAGGCACTGACAGATGTACGCGATACAGACGAGGCTCCCCGTTACGAGCGCGACAACCGCAGCGCCTCTCCTCGCCCTGCGCGTGACGATGGCGACTCTGGCCGTCGTCGCTCTGCCTCCCCTTCTGGCAACGGCGACCGCGACCGCGACCGGTAAGCAAATATCCATTGATGAAATATCCACTCAGTTTGTTTTCTTTTCCTCTTCAATCGCTGACGCGTCCTCTCTTTCCAATCGTAGTGGCACCAAGGATGAGACCGGCTCCAGAGGTGGCGACGACGACGGCGCCATCAACCCTGGCTCTAACCTCTTCGTCACTGGCATCCATCCTCGTCTGACCGAGCAGGAGGTCACTCGCATGTTCGAGAAGTATGGTGATGTCGAGAAATGCCAAATCATGCGCGACCCTCACACCAAGGAGTCCCGTGGCTTTGGCTTTGTCAAGATGGTCACATCTGACCAGGCCGATGCTGCCAAGGAGGGTCTCCAGGGAGAGCAGATCGAGGGTCGCACCCTGAGCATTGAGAAGGCTCGCCGTGCTCGCCCTCGCACTCCCACTCCCGGCAAGTATTTCGGCCCTCCTAAGCGTGGTAAGTCCCTTCATACCCTTGACAGGAAATCTTCACTCACGCGTTGATGAACAGAGGGACGTGGTGGCGGCAGTGGTGGCCGATTCAACGACCGTTATGATGACCGTCGCAGAGGTGGGTACGGCGGCGGCGGCGGCGGCGGCGGCTACGGAGGTGGTGGCTACGGCGGCGGCCGTGATGACCCCTACCGCTACCGTGGCTACGAGCGCCGCGGCGGTTACGAAGACCGTGGAGGCGGTTACGAGCGCGGTTACCGTGAGGACCGTGGCTATGACCGCAGCTACCGTGAAGATCGTGGCGGCGGCAGCGCTGGCGGCTACGAGAGACGCGAGCGTGGCGGCGATGACACCTACAGCAGTGGTGGCCGTGTCGACCGTTACGGCGGCGGCGGACGTGAGGAGCGTGGTGACCGCTATGCTCGCGGCGGTGATGACCGTCGCGGCGGCGGTGCTGCCGGTTACGAGAGACGTGAGCGTGGCGGCGACGACACGTACACTGGCAGCGGCGGCCGTGATGGAGCTCGCTCCCGCGACGCTCCTGCTAGCGGTGCAGCCTATGCTGACGCCCCTGCCCGCTCTGAGGGCCGCGAGGCCTATGGAGGTTGGAACTCATAATGCCCTCCCTCCCCATCATCTATCGCCGATGCTGACTTTTCTAGGCTCTCGCTGACTTTCAGGCCGTTGATGCGCCTGTCAATGGCGACTGATGGTTCACCCCTTTCATTTTTCTTAGTGCGATCGATTACGGCGGATATCCCAAAAATTTGCGTCTCATGGAGTCCTTGTGCACTACAACTAGTCTGGGATGGAACAAAAAATGGGGGGTTTTCAGCCTGCGTGGCCTACGGCTTTTTGGCCCCGGCCTTTCTTTGACGACGGCTGTAGGCATTAATCAGCTGCCTTCAGCTGGCAACTGCCTACGAGTCCGGTCTTCTGCAGTTCGACGAATGTCTGGCGGTCTTTATGGTAGCTTTGGCAAACAATCAACACGGCAAAACAGCGGGCGTCGACAGGCTTTGGCCGGAGTGACGGCCACTTTTCCTCGTGGAGCAGCACTTTCGTTACTACACCACTTCGTGGACCGGCGGTGGTCCACGATTGTTTCCCTCACGCAACCCAATTTCACCTTGTACCATTATCTATCGCGTCCCGCTTCGGGTTCAGCCGAGTTTGAGACGGCTTCGCAAATTCGGCAAGGCTCTTTCGCAAATCTCAGCATGATAAAATGTTGACCAGCAATGCAACATGAATGACAACCGCGTCCATAAATACAACTAAACCGTAACTGTGCCGCCTGAACGCCAAGTTTCAACCTCTCCGTCGTAAATGAAACGCCTTCTCGCCATTAACACCCACTGCTCTGCATCTCGTTGCCGCCCTTGCGCAAGACAGCAACGCGGGATACAACCAATAGATGGTCGTTGTGTCACACCTTCAAGACGGTAGGTAGTGTTGTGTAATGAACAGCAAAAAAGAAAAGCAAAAGGTATCCTCCCCAACAACTATGAGCAAAACTGATGATTTAGCCATGGGATCCAAGCAGGCTATCTCTGACCGGCAAACTAGATACCAGCTGTGCTTGGCATCTTTTGCTAATATCGCCCTTGATTGACAATGTTGAAGACAAACTGTTACGGAGCCACGTTGGTTCTGGTAGACGTGTTTCTGCCGGTCACTCTACCCCTCACGCGATATCACATCGGCTGTTAGTTTCGATAAGGGGATTTACGTTTGTCGAAGCGGCTCATCTGTTATGATCATTACAGGGCTGCCCCTGCCACCTAAACGATGTCGCCCAAATGCGAAGTGGTCCAGCATTTTGTCTTCGCAAGGGCTTGTCACAGTACCTTAGACATGAACCTTCAGTCTACCAGTGGTTCCGATCTCACAAAGATCAAAATGATGATTTGAGGGGAGTTGCTCTCAGTCCATCTTGGCGAAGTGGGCGTATTGTAGACCAGCATCAAACTCGATGGATTATCAGCCAAGCCAATCAGAGCCCTAGTCAAAGGTCTTCTCCTGTCGAGTTGTCCTATTGCTGCGAAAGAATACCACTCATTTCGAGCTCGGTAAGGTAAAAATAAGAACTAGCCACGTGGTAGGTTCGACACCAAAAACACGTAATTATACATCTTTCGAATCAAAGTTTGTCAGTTCAAGATCTTTGCATTCATTGTGATCCTGGTCAATGATCGTAGGCCGTTGTGCCATGTGGGGTGGTTACTATACTTGCAAGGGAAGGCATTCATTCATTCTCTCATCATTTACTCATACATTGTGGCTACTGTGCACTCTGTCCTCGTATCGTCAATCATTCCTTGGCGCCTGCTGGGGATTCGGCGCAGGCGCGCCAATGAGCCAGCCCACTCCTGACGTCAATGTTCCCATTGCAGCCTCACGAAGCTGGTCACGCTTCCTCGCTCTGGGTTGGTCATCGTGAGGATCCCCATCACTGCTAGCCACCGACACCGACGAGGGCAGAGTAGGAGCGGGAGCAGGGACCGGAGCTTTACCACCGGCAGACTGCTGCAGCGTGGAGAGAGCCGCGAAGTTACGCGAGGCCGCACGAGCCGTGGCGCGTGATAAGTCAAATAGCGACATCGGCGCATCGTCGGTGGCCTTGTTCGTGCCTGTTGACGAACGGGGCTGCTGGGGGCCCGATGACATGTGAGTAGCTCGGGCTGCCGTTGGGGCCCCTTCAAAGCCACCAGGCATGCCGGAGTGTAAATTAACAGCGGCGGCGTTGAGGTCAGCTTCCTGAGCGGCCTCTTCCTTGAGCGCCGATTCGAGTTGTTCTTCGCAGCGCCGGAAGGTCTTCAGAATCTCCTGCAATTGCGACGGCGGAGCGATACGCAGGGCTGTGGCGAGGCAGTCGATGCGCTGCTCCAGGTGCCGGATATCAGGGTTCCCGCTCGCGTTTCCCAGATGTGTCGGGCGAACCGTTCGCGCTGTTCTTATATATTGCCCAGCCCGCAGCGCGGCCCTCCATGACCAGTCGTCATCCATTTGCACCCGAGAAGCTGTATTTGAATGGTTGGCCTGGCCGCTGAGACGGTTGACGATATACGAATACGCCGTCTCGAAATCGTCTTCTTTGAGAGCCGCCTCGATGCACATGGCTGTGATGCGCCTCGCGCTGGTGTCCATACACGCCTCCTCGTCGTCTATAACTTGAGCGGCAATCTCCTTTTTGCTTCGGTCAACAAGCCCAGCGCTGACCATGTTGGAACCTATATCAGAGAGGTCATGGATGCGTGTATAACTCTTGGGGTTTTGCTCTAGGACCTTTCCGATAATGGAGAAGGGATCTGAGTGGACACGCAAAACGACTGGACTGAAGGGCTCGCCTTGCCTCAGTACTAGTCGGTAATCGCTCAGGGCGTGTGTTGCCTTGAGAAGAGACTCAATGCGGCGCCGTTCGGGAAGTGAGTTGGGAATAGTTGCAGGGAAGGCGTTGATACTGCATGGTCAGTAGAGCCAACAGATAGTGATGCGAGTAGTCACATACATCTCGTCACACTTCTTGAGCCCCCCCCTCGTGCGATTCGGATTGGACGCGTTGTCGTAGGCGTTGAGAGCAGCAGCAATGACAGTCTCTTGAACGGTGTGTGCTGGTAGCGGTTTCACGCCGGCATCCTCGTAGAACAATTTTGCGAGCGAATAACCTGTGCATCGTCAGCAGTGGTAGCAGTGAGATTTTGGTAGATAGCAACTTACGCGCACTAGACAGGAGTGCCTTCAATATCTCGGTTTCAATTACCCCCAGCTCAACCTTAGCAAACACTCCCATCACTTGACCATTCGGCGGGGACGTGATGCCCCAATCCCGGAGCCAAAGAATCTCGTTTCGTGCCTTGGTCCAGAAACTATCGCCGTTCTTTGGAGCCCGTTCAGCGATGGCATGAATCAACTTGACAACTTCAGCCTTCTGGTCCCGTTCGTCCTGGATGAATGTCAGATCTCCGACCGTCTTGATTGTGCAGGGCAGTCCGGCCTGGGTGATGATGAACGCGCTTAGGATTAAAGCGTGGAGCAGATGGGTCGATTTCTTTGAAGGAGTTGTGAGAGGGTTTGATTGCTTGAGCAAATCGTCCCGCATGAACGCCGTGTTCTTGTGAGATAGAACACTATCTTCCTCCAAGTAGGCGACAGGGGACAGAGTATCTGCTCCCTCACGCAAGGACAGCGTATCATCCTGACCCAACAGGTCCATAACCTTTCTCAACATCTGGTGAGCGCCCTCAAGCGCTTCGATCGTGGCCTCGGGGACCAGATATGCACCAGCCATGATGGCCCTAGCATATCGCCGGTCCAAATATTGCTGCTGTTCTTCACTGATCCAAACGACATCATAGTCTCCGAGGTCGACGTCAACGGCGCCTCCCCATTGCTCGACTGCGGCAACAGCAACTCGCCAGGAATTAGAGCTCTGCGCCAACAGCCATTCGAGGAAACGCTCCCATCCCGTACTGGACACAGTCTCCCCGGAAGGATCGCCTTCCTCAACTCGTTTCCACCGGGTATCATCGTGTAGCCAAGGCACGATCATTCCTCTCAGATCTCTCCCGATGAAGCCGTAGTCCTCCTGCCGTACACCCGTCTGGGAAAGAAGAGCACCGACGGCAGCGCCATCAGAGAGACTCTGGAACTCAGCCAAGGTGTATGGTATGCTATTTGCCGGGTAGTACTCGCAGTTTCTCCGCAACAACGGCAGTAGAGTTGACACCATCCAAGTGCGGATCCCAGGAGCATATTGTAGAAAAGGACCGAGCAGCTCGGGCAGTTGAGTGAGCAACCCAGCTTCTTCGTCGACACGATGTGCACGTCGAAGCAGGAATAGAGCCATCGGATCGTCGCCTATTTCAATTGGCGCATTCTTCCATGCAAGAGGCAACAAGTGGAGCTTGCGGACTTTCTTTTCGGCATCCTCGTCTGAAATGTTCTCTGCGATGGCGTAGTCGATGCTGCCGGCTTCACGGTGGGCGAGTTCGCCATTCGTGATTTCTTCCAGGAAGGAGACATAGCCGCACGATGGAACCGTCTCGGGGAGATAAGTCAAGAGTATGCGCAGCACGAGATCCTTACGCAAGACCGTAGCGTGTCGCGAGGTGAGAAAGGCCAAGCTGTCCAAGTCGGCATGGATGGCTAGGTGAACTGCCAAAAGCACAAGCTTTGGCGGCGATAGGACAAGGCTCATTTCGTGAGGTTCAGGGACACATCGGGTTGGGTGCACCGTGGAGAGTCGTTTTGTTCGCTGGCCGTAGAGTAGTGAGTTGGCCTGGTGTCGTATCGAGAGTGTCGCCAGTCTATCAGCCGCAGCGAACATGCATGTGGGCGTCAAGCTCCAAGTCCCCAAAGTGCGTGTTTAATTGGGTGTATGCGACAGGTACCCAGGTACACCCAGGCCACCTTAGCTTCGTCATAATTATGTGGAGTACTGCATGGGTTCTGGTGAGGTTTAGGCGCGCGCTAGCCGGGAGAACCCACAAGATGCGGTGGGGATCGTTATCAGAATCAAGTACCTTTTGATAGGATGAGATTTCTCGATAGCCGCGGTCTCTTCCGTTAATCACAACTACCTACGACTTTCCCAAGCTTTGGACTTCGCGATTGCGTCTCCACGACCCTAAACGACGACCTCTGAGCTTCACCCACCCACCACTCGGCGCCAGTACACTCACAATGGCCTCTGGATACGGTCTTCACGGAGGTATGTTCACAATTATGTCGCCATTGATGCTGCATCGACCCGCTGACGCCGGGTAGGCCCGTCGCGGTGCTTCCCCTTCTGGCAGGAGCTCCTTGGCTGCTACGTCGTCAACACCGCTGGAGAGGACCACTCGGGAAAGAAGAAGTGCGGCCTGGCACTGGAGGATTACTACGAGTGCTTGCATCACAAAAAGGAGGTTTGTTGAATCAACCGAACCCCGAGGACGACGATGGACGACAAGACGAAAGAATGGTAACTCACCAATCTACTTGCAGGCTGCAAGAACAAGGGCGCTTCAGGCCGCTTACCGAAAGGCCGAATCGGCAAGCGCACGAGACAGCGCGCCGAGTGCGGGTCAAATACGCAACCTGGGACTTCTCGGCAAGGAGGATGACACGAAGGCCGTGACGGGGTCGAGTTGAATAAGATGAAGGCGGGCTTATGAAGGGGTTGATAAACATGTACATGGCGCGAACGAGATAGACGGCTGCTGCCAGCAGCGAATGGCCAATCGTCAATTTCTTTCAGATGCGCCGAAAACCATATTTGCCGTAGGGGGGCTGGTATCAGGTTGATATCACTCGTGGTACGCAACAGTGGTAGTAGGACCCTTTGAATGCTGGCTATTCTAACGAGTGTTTATCCATGGATATTTGGTGCTCACTGACGACTGAATTGGCGCGATTGCCAACCGGGCAGTATAGCTTATATCAACTCGGCCCTTCCTCATGAGGCAACTATGACCTTGTGAGTAAAGTTGAGACTCGAGCACAGGTTGAAATAAAAGCGTTGGCTAGCCGCATTCACGCGGTCCTTCCTGAAATAAGATACTTTCACAGGAAAGCCCGATCCAGCGGTCCTTCCTGCTACTTACTCGTTCTTTGCAATGAGGTCAAGTAGACCATCCCACTTTCCCTCGTTACTACTTACACCTGCCACATCCACCTTGCAGTTGACGGTCCTGCGTCCACCTCATCCACCACCACAACCCTATTCCATATAGTCTCTCATCAATGCCGACCTCGACTTCGATTTTACACAGCACAACCACAAGAGAGCGAGAATGCCCAGCTTCAGAGGTCTGGATGTTTCGGTGGCGCCATGCCATGACGCCGAAAGTATCGTTGAACTGCCTCATCCCGAATCTTCTTCTGTTCATCTACGGTGTCCTCAGCCAGTCAGCCCGTCGTCGTCGCCCCCATCCAGTTTCGTCTCAACACCCAAAAAATGCAACCCCACCACTTCGGTCTACATCCCATCATCTCCAGGTTCGTCAATCCTTTTGCCCTCACTCTAACTTACAGCCCGTACCAGCAAATGTTGATTTTTAAATACAAAGGTGTCCAATTTCACCTGCGATACTCCATCAACAGACCTCCTCCCGATGCCAGGTACCTGTACTTTCGAATGACAGTCAACGGACGCCAAGTAGTGTCCTGGGGTATCAGATCTCAAGCCATCCAAAACCAGATCGTCAGTCACGCCCTTTACGAGCCAGACAGTAAATGGCAGTATCGGGACAGTGGAGTTGTCTACAAGCGTGACGGTGTCGAGAAACGTTTCTTCCACTTCGCGCCACGCTTGGAGGCTTCCGCTGCTCTGGACGGCGGCCTGATTGAGCTACGTGTCTTCCAGTCCAAGGGGAGGAGAAGGAGAGCCCCGGAACTCAAAGGCTTCCGCAAGCAGGACATGTACGGCATCACGTAAGTCGCCCAACGCATCTCACACTCCAAGCTTCTGTTCAACGCTACTTTCAGATCTCCCACCGGCGGACTCGTTGAGTTGCCTCTGGAGCTCACCTTTTACGATTGGGTTCTCGAGGACTCTATCGACTCGCCGTTCGCCACGTTCCGCTTCTTCTATCGCACTTGGACAAACCTCAAGGCCCTGAATCTCGTATCAGAGTCTCATTATCAGGCTCTCGCGGCGACTTCACATAGGCAGGGTGAGCGTCTGCCAACCCGATTCAACGGTGCCAAGGACCTTCAGGCCAGCAATAGACTATTCAGCTTTGACTCGCTTGACGGATCGGTTTTTTGGGGGGGCAGTGCGGCCTGCAACGAGACCATGGCAAACCAGAGAGTTCCTTTGACTCAGAGCTCATTCTTCCTTGCAACCCCGCCTAGGCTTCCTCCACCTTCTTCTACCCGGGTCAGTATGCCACAGCCTAGCAAACTGATACGCAATGCTCGGCAAGCTTCGGACCCTCTACGACCTTTACCTGTGCTGCCAAACATGGAGTCTTCGCTGCGAAGAACTTCTGTGGAATCGACGAGAGCCCCGTCTGTCGCCTCTTCACTATTGCCATACGTAGATGAGTCGAGCGAGGGCGATGCATTTGAAATTGGAGTTGCTAGGAAAATCATCCTACCGTCACCTTCTCAGGAGCTTAGCACGATCCCTTCGCGCCCTTTGACCTCGCCGCCTCAAGCACAGTCGTCACCGTCTGACTACGACAGGTCACCCCCATCCACTGGCAGCATGAAGACACTTAGACGTGTTGGACGATACGAGTGCGTCGCGACAGCGGAGATGACGGCAATCGACTATGAAAGCAGGCATATGTCAGAAGGAGAGTGGCTTAAGCGTAGCCCGTCACCGCTACGTCGGAAACAGGCTAGTCTGAATCTCAACGAACAGGGTGGCCAAATGACGGACAAGCAACTACGAGGGTTGGCTTTGGAGAAACTACAAGCCTCGAACTTCGTATGACAGGCCTATCCATAAGAATACCAGGGATGATGGATGATGTATTTCATACGGGTACCTAGCAACACATCGTGATGTTTATCTGAGTTCCCATGATCATTGATCTACACGACTAGTTTACTGATCTGCTGTGTTCAACGGTAAGTCAGCAACACCGTGCTACACACTAGGGCTGTCGTACTTTGGTGAGAACGGGTTCTTGGGGGTTCTCATGGACATTCACGCTCAGAGTCTACATTCGAGGACCATTGTATGCTCAGTGTTGTCTTACACACATGCTTGGTCATACCTTCATCCCTAAGGGGTCTCCTTGCCTAGCATTCACATGTATCGATCGAGGTTGGATTCGCAACTGTGCTATACCCTTACAATGGTTTACCACCACTTCTCGCAAAGGACCTGCTCGCGCCTCAAACCCAGCCCATATGTAAGCTTTCCTACAAATTCGTCCGTCATAGTCGGCACACCGCAAATATATACTACCACAGACCCGCGTCCCTCTCTCGGCCCCAATGCCTCTGTGGCATCCTCCAGCGTCATGCGGCGCTTCTCAAACGGTACTTCTACCTCATTACACGGCAATACAGTTTCGCTGGACCAAGGTGTCTCCCGTATGTCGGTAAGAAATAGTTTTAGCTGACCTTGTACCTTTCCCCGCCTGTAGATAGCTGCCAACCGCTCCAGAAATAGGATCTTTCCTGACTCCAGACCCTCAGCCGGCGTCTTTGTCGAGTATAAAACCTGTACGTTATACGGACTTCCACCTCCCTCCGCAAGATGGCTGAGAATGCTCATCAGCGGGTTGATACCTACGCCACCTGCAATGAAGACTACCCGGCGTATAGAGGTGAGGCCGATGCTTTGCGGCGGCCACACAAAGGACCCGCCGACTCGGACGCGAAGCTGTGCCGGCTCATCCTCGGAGCTATGGCTGTGACCGGCGCCATTGTTGTCTATGGGATGGCCCCATAGCCAAGCGGCGGATGGGTTTGACGGCGAATCTTGCACTGCGAGCTCAAGGTACGCCGAAGACGGGAGCATGGCCATGGAGGGCGGGCTGGTGATGGTGAAGCCGCCTGGCTTGTGGACGCCTGGGGCGAAGGTGTCAAGCCATTGACCCGGGAGAAACTTCTCGGGTGAGCGTTTTGTATATATTCATTGCATTGTCGGAATTATACTCGAAAGAATGAAAATGAACTCCGAATACCATGTAGAATGCTGATGAAGTGAGGAGGCGACCTTACCTTGATGCTCGATCCTTCACATATTCCTAAGCGAAATAGTCGGATGCTCTTGTTCACCTCCTTGACCTGATCCACCACGACGGTGTATAGTGACTACTTAGGCCGTCAGCAATTTGTAGACACCGTTTGTTGTTTTGCATACAGGATCTCTCGGCTCGGCTGCTGTGCGCTCGATATGTGATTCTTTACTAGATGTAGGTTTCATGTTCACCCACGTAACGAAGCCGCGGACACGATAGGAAACGGTAATCGGGAAGTTGGCTGGAAAAATTATTCTACATCGAAACATCCATTCGACCTGGGTCCAATGAAGAGATGTTCAGTGCTTTGATGGGTGAAGGTGATGGGTGGCGGATGATGCGCAAAACCCAAGGTGGGAAATGTTGGAGATTGGCATGTAATGTCCCGCATCGAGGTAACAGACTGAGTGGAGATGGACGCAACAGTCATGGTCATTTCGCACAAGCTAGTGTGTAATCATGCAACCAGCCTCATTTCAGTGAATTGCGCAATAAATGGCCAAGTCTTTAACTCCGGTTCCTGTTCGATGCGCCCGACTTTTCATCCTTGCACATTTGTCTATTTTGTCCACGCTTGCCTGTCGTATTAACTATACAAGCCCGTTTCATGCACGTGCATGCTATCCTCACTAACCTTTGCCATCCTAAGATGGCTCGGTCCAGTTTACTTGGTCCATCACTTCACCAGTAGCCGGATGAGTGTATCCGATCCTCAAACGCAACCGCAGCGGCTATACTCATATTAGCTATTGGCTTATGCTTGGAATTAGAGCTGGACATTGACTTACTCCCTTGGCACCAGAAACAATCATCCTCTGGGTAGCCTCGGCGCCAGGTGCAACATCCGTGCTTGAGATGGCCATGAGCTGGAGTTTCTGCGTCTTGGGCACAGCGGCCTGCATCCCTACGTTCGAAAGAGGCACAGGGCCGGCGTTCTTGAACCGACCAATGACCTGGACCAGGCCCTCAGCATTGCGTTGAATTTGAAAGCTGAGACTCAAGCCGTTGTTGCCGTAGACCGGAAGACCTGCTGGCGCCGGCGGGTTGGCCTGTGATTGGGGTGGAGGACTTGCTACGGCGGACATGGAAGACATCAAATCCAAGTTCGAGCTACCCATGGCCGAAACCGGAGATGCGACTGACTGGGCAGAGTCCTGAGAAAAAAGGTCCATAATCGAAGCGGTATTGGATTGTCGAGGTGCAGGAGAGGCTGTGGTAGGGGGCGGCGAAGAAGTACCACCAAGAATATCCGCCAGAAGATCGGTGTTGGAGGCCCCGCTGACAGCCGGCGTTGTCGTCGGAGGAGTGTCCATGAGATCGAAAAGCAGGTCCTGCTCAGTGGGCTTGATGACTTTCGACTTCCTGTTCGCAGCCTTGGCCTTCTTGGTCGTAGTCGCTGCACCCAATACACGGGACTCCTCCTTGATTTGAGGAGGCGGCATCTTCTCGAGGACACCTGCGCGGATCTGGTCATAAGAAAATAGGTTGCTGTACTCGACGGCTCTCTGCTGAACCTCGACGTCCAAACTCGTCTGGTGAACCTGGAGAAGTTGACGGATCCGGTCAATTTGTGCAGGATCCGCCAGTCTCGTCGTCAACTTGACGAGCGCCGTGACGATATACTCAGTGGAAACCTGGGTCGCATGGTTGCTGTTGAGGACAGTCGTGAACAGGTCAATGAGCTCGTGCTCCTTGACCTCCCGCACTAGTTCCTCTTCTTCGTACTGACCACCCCTCAGCAGAGCGTCTCCATACTCGCCGATACACCAGGCTCCGGCTTGTGTCAGACTCTCTTGGGTGATATCCTTCTTTAAACTGATGTAAAGCTTCTGAACCGCATATGTCTGCAGTTCAGGAGTAGTGGCGACTAGCCGAATGAAAGAAGACATAATAGGCTCCTTGACATAATTCCCAGCGAGTGTGAGAACCCGGAGCATAGTGTCGACATGCCAACGCTTGTTCGGTGCAAATTTGTCGGCGGCAATGCCTATTTGGCTGGTCATTGTCGGCTTAAACTCGTTGTCAGCGACCTCCAGAAACGCGAGCAGTTCCCGGATGAGAACCCGCACGTTGCTCTCGTTGATGAGCGTAAAACTGAGTTCAAGTGCACGTCTCCTAATGCTGATATCCGGATCCCTCAAACACTCCAAGATCGTGTTGCGATGCCTCTGAACAGCGTTCGGCTCGATGGCGACCACTTTGATGAGAGTATTGAGAGCAACGTAGCGGATGTTGTTGTCCCGGTTGGATAGGAACTTGCCCAGAATATTGACACCAAGCACGCGGAGACCGGAATCCGCCTCGATGTCGAGAATCGTAAGCACGGCCTCATACAGAATCGAGTTTCCGACGTTCTTGGACGAGTCTGTGTTCGTCGCAACCTGTGCCAAAATGTCGTTTATCTGCTCACTGACCCGCGCGTCACCTATCGCCAAAACCCTTAGCAGGCGGAGGATCTTTACTTGCACAAAAGGATCGCTGATGCCTGTGACATCGTGTTCAGGGGCGTATCCAGAGGTCGCGAGCGCCTTCAAAGTCTTGACCAGATTCGGCACAAACACCTTGAATTTCTCGACAACACCTTCCTCTCCGCCTTCCTCCTCGTCTGCTTCGCACAAGCTAGTGCCTAACGTGAGGCCGCATAGCTGAACCCCATGGTTACGATCCGCCAGGAGATTGCTGACTTTGTCAACAAAATGTTCCTGCAGATCTGGGACCTTGCGACATATCCGCATGGCGCAAAGGGCTGCCTTTCTCCGGATATAAGGGTTCGACGTGTTGATGCAGGACTCGACTTGCTGGAACAGATCTCGAGACATTTCGATGGAGGCGATGTTACCGAGGGTGCAGAGGGCCAAACCGACGACATACTGGTTTGAGTGGGCGAGGTCGCTACAGTTATATTAGCGTTGTCGGCGCGCAAGATAGGTCATGTTGCCATCTCTTACTTCTGAAGTGAGTTGGTCACGAGCGTCAGAACCTCCTGGTTCTCGTCGAGCAACAAACTCGTGGCCAGATGCCCCAGGCGTTTATCGGCGAACCTGGGCGAGGCCAGCAGCTTCAGACATTCGATCTGACCAAAATGTGTTCTCTCGCCGAGGGTAAAGAGGTAAAGGAGCTTGGCGACATTGTTCCGTCTGTTGGGTCAACCGTCAGCCATCGTCTGCAATAGGAGTCTCTGAAGTCTCAATTCATCTGCGCACCTGACGCTATGGTCTCCGCTCTCTTCTCTGAAGCTTGCTCGGATGGATGCGCTCTCCTTCTGGATGACAGCCCGCTCGTCGGCGATGGTCTTGGCGGCACGAACGTTGCGAATGAATTGCTTCACTGGAGTGTCACCTGGTTAGCTCCAGGCCAGCGACATAGCACAGAGAGGGGCAGGGGCTCTCTCGCACAGGAACTCATGTTGGGCAACAGAGGCGGCCCACGTAGGGCCTTGAACAGGCTGCTTGGGCCTAGATTGGAGGTTCACACGGTGTTTGCACGCTCTCTCGAAGCTGCGAGTCGTGGAATGTCGAAGATGTGGTCGAGGGTCGTGTTGCCGCAGACTTCCCCAATACTCGACGAATAGACCAGATAGACGGGCCAAGGATGTCAAGTCCAGGCAGGCTAGGCTAATCGGTGCTGGTCAAAGGTCCACGTCCAGCTGGCAGTGGCAGGTTCCAGCGCCGTCGCGTCTGTGGGGTCGAAGTAGACTGCAGCCCAAAATCTCAGGCGTAAACCACTTCGGTTGTCGGTGAGACTCCATGGGAGGGGGGAGACTTTAGGGGTTCATTCAATACCTTACGGTCAGCAATCTCACTTAGGTAAGCTGCGGTGTTCCGTGCGCTCTTTCACCATGTTTTGAGTAGCAACGAGACAATTCAACCAAGTTAATCACTAATACTCCAAACGGCTCCTCAGGGCAAGTTGTGGTGCGACCAAGGCATCACCAACCAAATGCTGGCCATCTGCAGCTCCTATGATTAGGAGCCTCAGGCCTATTTTATATGATTAAAGAGCCCGCGGCTTGTTTCCGAACAAGCCTGACTGCTGGGAGTTTCGTGTCTAGTGTATGAGAGTTAAAAGAGTAGATGAGAGCAGTGTCTACAGCCCTGTCGAGCTAGATCATTCGATCACTGTAGCTTCATGGTTCGGGAGATTCCATACCATGATACGCCTTGTCTAAATAAAGACGTGAAACAACATGCCAAGCCTGTCCTTGATGAAGCCAAGGGTCTATACCAAAGATCATTCTTTTGCCGAGACCAAGGACAAATGTCTGTGCATGATCCCTCACTATCTGTGCCTGTGATAGGTGATAGCCGTAGGGACTCATCCACAAACATTCCCACCATGACAGATAAGAAACGACAGATAATAACTTCACAGCACAGACAAGAACAGAAATGAGTGCTAATTGACTTTTGCATTCGTCGCCCTAGACATCATCACCTTCTAAGCGTAACTCCCGTCTCATTCAAGTACGTCTTGTGTCTGTGTCGGTGTAGGGGTGGTGTGTTCGTTAAAAAAGCATCGTGATGGAGTGGGAACAAAACAGACAGGCGTGCTGGCAGTGAGATGTAGGCATCAAGTCCTCCATGCATCCGGCTGTCAAACGTATGCCTTCGCTAGATATCCTCGCGTGGGAGCTCCGATGGTCCCAAAAAAGTATATCCTTTAACCAGCCCAGGCCCGGTGAAATCTACCCGCGTCTTTCCTCACATGGGAGATAATGCTACGCGGTCAAAACCAGGTGGGGTCGATCGACAGCCGCTCAACCAACATGGCGCCTTACTTCTGCATCATGAGTTGGACGAACTCGTTGTCTGACGCAGTCTATTAGCACCTGGAGTAATGGCGAAGGGGTAACCGCGAGCCAGATTACTTACAGTCAATGCGTCCATCGCCATCCTGGTCAGCCTCGCGGATCATCTCATCAACCTCATCGTCAGTAAGCTTCTCGCCGATCGAGGTCATGACATGGCGCAGCTCAGCGGCGGAGATGAAGCCGTTGTTGTCGCGGTCGAAGACCTATGCCGCGTCAGTGCTGCTCACATCGATTGTTGCGCTAGCCCTCCTCACCTTGAAAGCCTCCCGGATCTCCTCTTCGGAGTCAGTGTCCTTCATCTTACGAGCCATCATGGTGAGAAACTCTAGACAAGTCACAAGTCAGCAATTCTGTACACTGCGAAGATTCGAACAGGGCTTTTGGCGTACCAGGAAAGTCAATGGTTCCGTTGTTGTCGGCGTCGACCTCGTTGATCATGTCCTGGAGCTCCGACTCGGAGGGATTCTGTCCCAAGGAGCGCATGACGGTACCAAGCTCCTTGGTCGTGATTTGACCTGTCCTCCCTCTTTAGCCTTCCATAAATAATAATCTCAAATCATCGCATCCAGGCCATATTGGTGCTGAAATCGAATCGAAGTATTCGCGGGGTTACTAGAGCAGGTGTGGCGTCGAGAACGAGGGGAAAAGGAGTAGGGTACTAACCATCGCCGTCCTTGTCCTACGGTGGGTTAGCAAAATGCCACGACGGTCGCCAGAGGGGGTAACGGGAAAAGGTGACGACTGAGGTAACTCAACTTACAAAGAGGGAAAAGGCCTCCTTGAATTCGGAGACTTGCTCTTCGGTAAGGGAGTCAGCCTAGATGGAGCCGCAGCCGCGTCAGTCTAGCTTGCCAAAGTTGAGAGTCAACCCCTCAGCCGCGGGGCCACCTCCTGACGGTGACGCGAAAGCGGATCGAGAAGACCAGAGCTCAAGGGAAGGACGACTGACCATGACGAATGTGCGCGAGAGAGTGTGGGGTGGTGTTTTCGGATTGCCTTGGGATTCAGGGAGAGTCTGCGACGATTGGAGACGAGTTGGTTGAGGTCGGAGTATATTCACAAGTGTGTTCTGTTCGTACGTCTTGGCCAGGTTGGATCGCCTGGATGTCTTTGGAGGTTGAGCTTTTCTTTACTGTGCAGCTCGTGGGGAGGAATGGGGCAGGCGAGGGGGAAATGGTCGGGCGATAGGGGGGCCGCGGGCGTCCCAAGGCTGGAAGCTGACAGGCTGAGCTGGCATGCGGATAGGAATTGCAGCACCGCGAACAGCAACCGTCGAGCCAGTGACCGGGCTGGAACAGCAAGTGCCTAGGTACTTTTGGTACCTTGAGGTGTACCTCTGGCAGTGGGTAGGTAGCGTAGGTGCACCATGGACGCTGGTAACCCACCTTCGCCTTTTAGCGTATCAGGGGACCTTCGCGCCTTCCAGTTCGATGTAATGGTTCCCGACGTTGGGATGGACCCTTCTCCCTGCTGAATAAAGGATGATTTGGAGCGCTGACCTGCCAGGTGCCAGACTGTCCCCTGCTGACATAACATTGTAGGAGAGCCCCTCTGCATTGCTGTTGAATAGCACAGTGAGAAGTATGGTTCTCGCTGGCCTCGACTGTACGGAACCTTGCTTGCGGCCCTACACACGGCTCAATCCGTACAAGACAAACGAAGGCCCTGACGCAATCCGGCCCTAGTGGTTACTGGCATGAGATACCTGTTCAATTCACCAGCGCATCTTCCGACTGCATTACGAGGTACGCACTTCACCTAAATTCGAGAAACCCTATCATCCTGGAGCTGCCTGTGATTGTGTCTGCTGTTGTGCACTCGGCTAGCTCGCAGACCGACTGCACACCAAAAAGCCCGCTGCTTGCGACTCCTTCACTACTCTACCTCGCGGATACCAGTAGATGCGATTTCGAGGCTCAGAGCTGAACCTTGCCTCTTTGGACAGCTAAATCAGCCCGCCCTTGACATCAACCAACTCATCCGGTATCTGGAGTACATATTTTGACGGCCATCCCGAACTTGCTCTCCATAGGTACCAACGTTGCTGCTGCTGCTTCGCAGTCCCATGCCAATGGTGTCCTGTTCTGTACTCGTTACCTTTCGTTCATGACGACGGACCCGAGCAGCCCGCGCAGCGAGCGACAAAGAACTCCAGGCTGAGGAGCGCTATCGCGGCCGACTCTGGCGTCCGCCATGTGGCGAGATCGCACGAACCTGTACGTTGCTGCACTCTCTCGCCCTTCATCCTGCGGATCACTTTCTTGCTAAACAGTCTTACATAGCTACATTTCCTATCGGCAGTCGTACGCACACCATCCGACGAAACGGACAAAGTACAGCGGCGTCGCCGGTGGGAATAGCTTTGGCGATGCCTTTCCGGGAAACAGCAGCTATGCCAGCGGCAACGATGACACGCGCGGTCTTCTCTCGGCTGGCGCCTTTGAGGACGACGGCGATGCTGTCATAGAGATGGATCTCCTGCCCCCACGCTGGGCCGACATATCCGACGAGATCACGGAACTCCTCGCCGAGATAGCCAACAAGAGCCAAGCCCTGGAGCGCTTGCATCAAAAGCATGTGCTTCCCGGCTTCAACGACGAGGACGCGAAGAAGGCTGAGGAGCGTGAGATCGAGACCCTTACCCAGCAGATCACTAAGGGCTTCCACGACTGCCACCGCTGCATCCAGCGGGTCGAGCAGATGGTTAGGGAGTCCCAGCACGCAGGGACGATAACCAGTGCGGAGGAGACCATGGCCAAGAACATACAGATATCACTGGCCTCGAGGGTACAGGACTCCAGCGCGCTCTTTAGGAAGAAGCAGAGTGCATATTTGAAAAGCAAGTATCTAATGTCACTCCGGAACCTAAATATCAGGCTAACTGGAGACAGAACTGCGTGGGATGAGCGGCCTCGGCGGCGCCGGCGGGAGTGGACCAGGTGATAAGGGGTCGACGCCGCAACCCTCGAGCTCCTACATGGACCCCTCGATGCTCGAGTCCGACGCCGACAGGTCTTTCTCGCAGTCGACGCTTCAGGCGACGCAGCAGAAGCTCCTGCAGTCCAACGACGCAGCCATTATCCAGCGCGAGCGTGAGATTGAGGACATTGCGCAGGGTATTATTGAGCTAGCCGACATATTCCGCGACCTGCAAAATATGGTCATCGACCAGGGTACCATGTTGGATAGGATAGACTACAACGTCGAGCGCATGGCCACTGACGTCAAGGGCGCTGAGAAGGAACTTGTTGTCGCAGCGGGCTACCAGAAAAAGACGACCAAGCGGAAGATCATTCTCCTCCTCCTTCTCATCATCGCGGGCATGATCATTTTGTTGGCGATCAAGCCCAAGAAGCACGGGGGCGACGAGTAAGATGAACCGGCCGTACATGAAGTGTGGGACGCCCAGTCTGTGTAAGACGCCTCCCAAGAGAGGCGAGAGGTGTAACATTAAATGTATGAATTTGGTTAGAATAATGAGCGAATCTGGGGTACAACATTCACTGGCAATGACACGCATAGACACCAATGGCTTATGAATTATTACAGGTGATGTTACACTGTGCTCAAGGTCTATTATGTGACCTTTTCTTAACACTCTCCATCATGTCTCGCAGTTTCGCAACACCCGGAAGCAAACCCCGCCCAGCTGCTTTCTCGAACAATTCGCGCATGACTGCAAGCGGTGGCAGGTCAGCTTTGTTACGAGATGTCTTCTTATCTTGGAGTAGATATAACCTAGCCAGGCACCTGACGACCTCTTCTTGAACGACGGCGGCTCGGAA
Source organism: Colletotrichum cereale (assembly GCA_034509685.1). NCBI lineage: Eukaryota > Fungi > Ascomycota > Sordariomycetes > Glomerellales > Glomerellaceae > Colletotrichum > Colletotrichum cereale. The sequence continues at coordinate 33,240 of JASUDE010000058.1, read as the reverse complement.
TGGGATACCTCGCTCGTTGAGTATGGCTAGAAACCGTACACCACGGGCGACGGAGTACTCTGTTGTGGCTGCTGTGTTGATAGAAACCGTGGCCCAGTTGCTGCAGCATTTCGAGAAGCCTGCTTTGAACCCCCAGCGAACAATTGCGGTGTGCAGAGCGGGATTGTCAAAGATCCGGCGAATCGGGTGGTGTTCGTGGGTGATAGGCAAATCAGCTGGCACGAGAACGTTGGCGGCGTACCCATCTAGATCCGACGGCGGTGTATCTAGGTAATGGACGGGTAGAAGTCCACCCTCCGAAGCACAGAGCTTTCCGTAAGTGTCGATGATGCCGAGGCACAGGTCCTCCAACTCGCCAATCCGGCCAAACTTGCCGAGGCCAAAGATGATCTTTTGCCAGTAACGCGAGTGGATAGGCTTTCTGAGTAATGCAAGGCGCGTAAGACAGGCGATAGCCATGTTCCAAGCATCCCCGTTGGTGGCAGTGGTCTTCGGATTCCATGGCAGTAGGTCAAGGATGCTCGAGCAAATGTGCTGTACTGTTGCCGTTGACACATCAATGTTCATGGTCCGCATGTCATCCAGCAAGGCCAGGGCCTGTCTGCCTTGGCCACGCTTGACGCATTCTTGCAGTAGGAAATTTGACGTTGAGTCAACCAACTCTTCGACTATGGCGGGTTGAATCGCAAGCAGTAGCCGATGCGTTTTCCAGGCTCCCTCTTTCAAGGCCTTGTCACAAATGCTCGCCAACACCAGTGGATCATCGAAGACGTCTGGGTGGATGTCTGTGTGCAGCAGCTCGTACAGCAGCTCGTTATCCTCATTCTCGGCAAATCGTTTGAGAACCAGCGAATACGCTGAACATCCGATGCCAATGTTGACTTTTCGCAACTGCTCAATGCGGGCCACGACTCCATGCGCCGTGGGTTCGCGTAACGCAATTGACTGCAAAGATAGAGGCCCGATTTGGCGCACGCCCAGGGCATGAACAGCATGGATTGCGAAGTCGAGCGGTACCCAAGAACTTGCGAACCACCGTGCGCCCAGAGTGTCGCTGTGTCGCCTTCCTCGAGCGTCGCCTTCATCGCCCTGCGCGTCCTTCATAGCATCCCAAAGGTTGTCATCCTGACCATTCCAATAGGCTGATGAGTTTAGGCCCAAGACCATCTGCTCCTCCAGCTCGAGAGTGACAGATGGGAAGTATCGAGCGAGATACTTCAAGTAAGGCTGCGAATCGGTAGTTGGGCGAGGCATGTCGCGGTGGCGTACAAACAGACTCCGCCATCCATTGCAGTGTTGGGAACGGCCGCTACGATAGAGAAAGGGTATAAGCTCATCGTATAGGCTGCGGTGTAGGGATGTGGCATAGATAGCTTGCAACGTCTGTTGCATATCGGCCTCAGGAATGACGGCAAACTCTCGTAGCAAGGCGCTGAATTCTTCTTGCCCAGGATCAAAGTTCGGTATCAGGCGCATATGCCACTGCATCGCTCTGTAGTACTGTCCATTGCGCAGACAGTACGATATTGTTGTCGAGTATAATGACGGCCACTGCGCGGCGTGGGCTTGAAGTAACCATTCTGAGAATAGTAACACATCCTTAAGCTTGTCTTCGTTGTGGAGTATAGCTTCCAAGATAAATCTCCAAAATGACTTCGCTCCTTCGCTTGTCACGTCGTATAATGTTTTCCGCCGCTCCACGGTCTTCCAAATGGCCAAGACGCCGTCCTGACCATGCTGTCTCTTCGCTGCTTCAAGAACACTGAGCCAGAGGGAGGTGTCGTTCTGATTCTGGGGTATGTCCGCCAGTCGGAGGTCGGACTCACTCGGAGAACAAACGGCTCTTGACAGTTCAGTTTTTTGTATGTTGTGACTAGATCTCGGCCGCTTCTTCAGACTCTGCACTCTCGGGTTAGACTTGGGTGCAAGCCATTTCCGTGGCTGTATATCGCCCGAAAATGTCGGAACGGTGTCTAATTTTGATAATGTCTTTCTCGATGCGCCGGGACCGACGACATGCCGTGGTAGAGAGGGACTCGATGTCGGAAGATTGGATTCAAGGGATCCGGTGCTGCAAGCGTTCCTTGGTAGGGTTGAGGCCGTTCGTCGAATCGCTACGAGTCCTTGATATGGTTGCCGCCGGCCAAGGCGTGCTCTATTCAAGTGACAGAGGCATTGCGAGGCCAGTTGCATTGCCCCGCGTAAAAGTCCACCGAGGCGCAATTGTGTGAACGCAAGGCTTCAAGCATAGCAGCCGATACGTTTACCAAAGCGAAGGATCGGGTGCAGGCTGCATCGCGAGGCTGGAGCTGCAGGTGAGAGCTGTCAATTGAGAAGAAATTCGATCCCTAACCAAAAAGTTCCTGGGCAGCTCCGTCCGTCAACCGAATTGAGCTCAGTGCCATTCGTCGGCGCACGGGTAAAAGATGGGTCTGCTTAGTCACTCGGTCATACCGGCCCACCAGTCCAAGCCATGATCCCATCTTCCTGATTGATCCGTTCGTCCTTCAAAGTCGACATTCGAGAAAGCCTACGAACCCGCAAATCACCACAACCCCCGAGCATATCGCAATTGATCGATCAAAATGGGGTACGTGATTCCCTTCGAGACCAGTAACTCGGCCACATATGCCTGAGCGTGGTTCGCCGCCAATGGCTGCCGGTTTAAATGCTAGAAACAGTCATCGTACGAGGGCATTTCTGACGTCCGCACAGTCTCGTCGACGCGAAGAACAAGGTCCCAGAGCTCCAGAAGTTCTACCAGACCGCCTACAAGGAGCACACCCGTCTCTGGAAGATCGTATGTCGAGTTACCCTGATATCGTGCAACCCGCACAAGCATCGGCCAACGGAGGCTGACTTCATCGCAGAACCCTCGCAGCCGTTTCTACATGACCCCTTACGTTGTTCTTCTGTGGGGAACAGTCGGTGGTACGTTACGAATCCTGAGCAAGGCTTCATCGAGCTGGGCACTTACACTCAAATAGTCTCTTTCTACGGCGCCGGCCGCAAGGTTCTCGGCTACAACACTTACTTCGGTAAGGACTAGCTGTTTCGCAGCGTATTCCGCGCGGTAGAACGAGAGATTCGGGGTCGGACTGTATGATTCTTAGGGCGATCAATAGACCGAATTGGCATTAGACTGGCTTTCTTTTATTACATACATATGTTGCTGTGTCCGTGAGGTGAGGAAATTGGCAACGTCTGGGTCGTGTAAGTGTCTTGACTATGCCCGCCAGAATTACCAAATGGCAACCTTTTCCCGCGCCTTTTGTGGCAGAAAAGGTCATCTAGAATACATATGCGCACTGGCACCGCAAACAACGTCAAGATATCGATGCTTGCGAGGCAGCCCACGCTTTCATGCGACAATTGCCGCTAACATCATCCATACGTTCATCCCTTGCACCTAATAGCCGCTGGCCCCCGGTGCCTTCTCATCCTTCTTCAGGCTGACCAAGAGTTCACGGAAGCGCTCTTTGCCAGAGCCAGAGGCACCGCCTTTGGCGCCCTTTCCGCTGACATCAACCAGCTTCGCGATTCTCTCCCAGCTCGTACCACCGGAGACTGTGTCCTCGCGGCTGGCCAGGAACTGCTCGGCCTCCTTACGAGTCTGGGAAATGCCCTTCTCCTTCTTGGCGTTGTAGTTGTTGTAGAAGTCATCAATATTCTCTCTGGCTTCTTTGATGGTCTCCTCGCGCTGAGCGGCAAACTGCTGCGCACGCTTCTCATTCTGCGCATCTCTCTTCTCGCGCCATTCGCGGATCACCGCCGGCTCCTCCTCTTCCTCGACGTAGGTGCTGTAGCCGGAGTTGTAGTTGACGCTGGGTGCGGTGATACCGGCGCCGGGGATCGCACCCGGAGCAAGAGCCTGTTTAGGTGGTTTTAGACAAGACATGTACCAGAACGGCGTGGAAACGAACCTCGTTCTGGTTGGCAAGGTCGGGGAACTGCGACTCGAAGGTGGACTCTTCGCTGATGACGTTGCCGCTACCCCCACCACCCAACAGGTCGTCATCGCCAGTACCGAAGGCGGCAGAGTCGTCAACGGTGGCGAATTGGTCGGCATCATCGCCGAGGAGGGCCTTCTCACGAGCAAGGAAGTCGTCGGCGGAAGGGGAGGCGATTGAGTCTTTGATGTCGGTTTGGGCTACACGCTACTTGTCAGCTTGGCCATGCGTTCCTAGCTTTGTTTTGGACATACCGCCCGAATCAAAGTCTTCTAGGGAAGGGAATCTGTCGGCCATTTTGATGACAGGTTGTGTGTTGTGGTAAAGAATAGGAAAGAAGGACAACTGGTCGAAGTGGTTCGGTACTGAGGATCAGATGCCCAGGTACAAATCGCAGTCGGTGGGTGTTAGCAGGCAAGTTGAAGCTGAGATTTCTCAAGGTCTCGGCGCACAGTTTCGCAACGCAAGACTGTTGACTGGCTAGCGATCGCTGGGTTAGCGATATTCAGGTTCGGTCGTGGGTGTGGGTGTAGGCGGAAGGAGCAAGTCGAGGTGAGGTAAAGAGGGTACTTTCGATAGGTAGGTACAGCACAGCAAGTGAGGCTACCTTGGCCAGGAGCACGGTGATTGCCGTGTACAGCGAATGCACAGGTAGGTACTTGCTTATCCGTTGAAGCTGTCTTTGTCGGTTAGTTGAATGCTATCTCTCTTAGCAATGTTACCTTTATGGTCTGAGCGACCAGTACACCCATGCAACTGAGGTTACGAGGGAACCGAGATTTGTTTAGCTGCATATCGCTGGTATTGCAAGGGAATTTCTTACCTAGGTGGCAAGAGAGAACAGGAGCAACCACGTCTAATTCCTCAGCGTTGTTTTGATCCCGTCCGACCTCCATTGACTGACATTCATATCGAATTCTCTCCCCCAGCCCACTCCCCCAATTCATCAGAAGAAGCGAATTTTTCATTGCTTAGGGTCTACAGCCTATCAGCCTCACTGTTTGACTCTCTATAAGAAGGGCCGCCTTATGCACTGACCCGGACGCTTTGCGCAAGCAAGTTAGGGAGATCGGGTGTTTGTTGCTGGAGTTTCAGGCCCATTGATTGATTGATCGTAGACCTTTTTTCCCTCTCGCCCACCTTTACTTTACCATTGGGCGTCCTGCGCCTGGAATTCCCCAACTTTTGCACTTCGGCTTTTCCCCCCTTGACTGCAACCTCCCAAAAAGAAAAGAAAAATCCGTGCTATAAGTCATCGTCGCCAACTCACACAAACATCCCATACCCAACCACAGGGTACAAGGCTTTCCTCCTCCACGGGAAATCTGTCCCTTCTCCTCTCAGTCTCAATCACCAAAGACATACCTCCAAGCCCCGCCCAAGCAGACCAACATGGCGTACAGCGACGATGCTGTGCTGGCGAAGCTGTCGGCCTTGAACGAGAGCCATGACAGCATTGCGACTGCGGCACAATGGATCATGTTCCATAAGTGAGTCCATCCACCGACTCGGATTTCAAGCTCGCTCTCTTTCTGTCAACGGACAAGCTGACTTTGTTTCCCGTAGGCGGCATGCAGATCGCACAGTGCAGCTCTGGTTGCAACGCCTTCGCGATTCATCAAGTACCAAGAGGCTGAGCCTGGTCTACCTTGCAAACGGTGAGTGCCTTAGAGGATGAAGTTGCTGTCTATTTTTCAGCAACGAACGCATGACTAACACACCCGTAGAGGTCACCCAACAGTCAAAGGCCCGGCATAAGGAGGATTTTCTCATCGCCTTCTCCCCAGTCATCGCCGAGGCGACAGCGTTGGCCTATAAGGGAGCACCGGCTGAGATCCAAAACAAGCTTCGAAGAGTCATCGATGTATGGAAGGACCGCTTCATCTTCGAGCCGCCTGTGCAACAGGCTATCGAGGCGCGCATTGATGGTAGGCGCGCCCTTTCAAATAATATCATCATGATGTACTTACGTTGCGACAGAACTTGACAAGGCCCGTGGAACCGCAAAAGCAACCTTCACCAGCCCCGGTTTAGGCGGTCTGTCCATACCCGCCGAGCTCACTCCGCTCGTCGCCTCGTACCAGGACGTCTCGAAGCTCAACTTGCCCACTAAGACGGCCATCAGCACAGCCAACCAGGACTTTGATAAGATCACAGACCCCTCGTCACCTGTACCTTCCGCCCCGGTCTACGCTGCACGACTCAACGGCCTACTGAAGAGTCTGGCCAGTGCCGAGGGAGCTGTTGCAGAATGTGTCAAGGCCCGAAAGGGTCTCATTGGTGAACTTGAGAAACTTCTCGGCGCAACCCAGGAGGCGCTGGCCAACGACGAGAGACAGTACGGCGAGTTGACCTCGCGTAAAGCGGAGACCGAGGAGAAGAGACGCGAGATCGAGCAAGCCATCATGCGCGGTCTGCCCGTCCACGAGGCTTCACAATCTCCTGGCAACGGAGCTTCCAAGACACCAGAGCCGGAGAGACCGGAGGTGGAGGCACTCACTCCCCCGCCTGTCGAGGCTTTCACGCCGCCGTCTGTGGAGGCATTGACACCCCCGCCTGTCCTTGATGAGCCAGTTGTCCCTCACCATGCAAATGCGGACCGCGCACGCTCAGCTCCAAGCTCGGGATTCCAGCCACCCGCCGCGTCTGGCATTGAGATGCTGTCCGCCCTTGCCTCTCAGTACCAGTCGATTCCTGTCTCTGCCAACGGTGCGAACAAAAGGCGCCGGCTTGACGGAGACGACTTCCCGGACCTTGAAGGCGACGACGGAATTGATGCTGACGTGGCTGAAATGCTGCGTAAGGAGAGCAACGGCAGCGCTTGAGGAAGTCTTTGTCACGGACTGTTCAACATCAACGCAACTAACACGATTTGGAGGCATTGGAAGGGGCCTTGTAATACCATTCTAGAAAGCACGCGGGGGGCGTTCTTGGCTTGAACGGGAATCGCCGAGTCCGGATTATTTGGAGGCCAAGTCATGGGGCGGAGACTGTATCATTTGTACTCGAACTCTCCTTCATAAGTGCGGATAGGTAACTCTGGCAACCCCGGAAACAGGCTGTCTTTCCGTGGGCTGGATCATACTTGGCGATTGCGGCATCGGGTTCCGTTGCAGCATCACTTGTGTATACTGTGTATGTAAGAGAGTTGAGAAGCTGTGGGTCATAGTAATACGGAACAGGCAGTTGGGTACAAAACAACGTTGAGATACTAATTGGAGCCATGCGGACAAATAATAAAAAGCGGGTGTGGGTTATGATTCTCGGGTTATGCCATACTCCCGTTTGTGTTCGTCATATACTATTTAGAGCATGTAGAGGGATTAATGGCGACGATAGGGATATGTGAGGAGAATAAAGGTAGAAAAGAGGCAGAAAGCTCGCCTTCCTAAGGCATAGTTGATGATGCTCCTCCTGCCTGCCAGCCTTCCTCGGCTGATACAATGGCCGGCCCGACTATCACCGAGGGGGCCCGGTTGCAGCGCGTGTCACTGGCCACAGGGTACTGTTGAGCGCTGTAAATTTTGAGCGCAGACCGATGACGGAATCCTTCCCGTTCTTTAATCAGCCGGGCCTTGACTGTTGAATTCATGCGCAACTCGCCCATTTCACTCGCATGATGACACCTCGTTATTCCACGCTCTCCGACTATGCGCTTTCCATGAGATAATATTATTCAGACTCCATTCCACAATGGCCACGGGAGTAGCTCGATCAGCGGTGTTGCTCCCGCACCGCGTCGGGAGCTGCCCCACGACTTCGAACTCGCTGCTGGCGACTCTCCCCGGCCTGCGCAAAGCCTCGACGACATCAACGACCCTACAGCATCCTTTCCTGTTGCAGATCAGGCACTTCAACTCCAAGCCCATTCCACTGTTGTCTGTGGCACGATCTGCTGCTACCCCTCGTTATTTTGCGCAACGGCATCCGATCCCATTCCTTCAAAAGCCTAAACTACCCGGGTCAATTGCGATCCTGCGTCATTTCTCCAACGGATTGCCCAGCCAGCAAGATTCAAAACCCATTACACGATCGCAGACGGCTGACGGGAACGAGAAGGATTTGAAGCAGGCCGAGCCAGCCATCCAGGATGACGAACAACTTGACGATTTTCAAAAGACCGAGAGAGCCGCTAAAGCCGCCCAGGTCAACCTGAGCGCGAAGCTGTCGAAGGAGGGCAAATCACAAGGCGGGAAGGCTGGTTTCTCAGAGATATGGCGGTTGATCAAAATTGCGCGGCCGGAGCTGAGGTGGCTCGGAGTTGCCATGATTTTCCTCGTCATCTCGTCGAGTGTCACCATGTCTATTCCGTTCTCCATCGGCAGAATCCTCGACATGGCTACGAAAGACCCCTCTGATGATGCGCTCTTATTCGGCCTAACTATGCCGCAGTTCTTTACTGCCTTGGGCGTCATTCTGACAGTCGGAGCCGTGGCTAACTTTGGACGTGTCATCCTCCTGCGTATTGTCGGCGAGAGAGTTGTCGCCCGCCTGCGGTCGTCTCTGTACAGGAGAACATATGTTCAAGATGCCGAGTTCTTTGATGCGAACCGAGTTGGAGATCTCATTTCACGCCTCAGCTCAGATACCGTCATCGTTGGCAAGTCCATCACCCAAAACATCAGTGATGGTCTGAGAGCTTTGTTCAGCGGAGGGGCTGGCTTCTGCGTCATGGTTTGGCTTAGCCCAAAGTTGACTGGACTGCTTCTGATCATGTTGCCGCCCGTTGCTGTCGGCGCTTTCTTCTACGGACGCGCTATCAGGAATGTGAGCAAGGGCATCCAGAAGAACTTGGGTACATTGACCAAGATTGCTGAAGAGCGCCTCGGGAACGTGAAGACGAGCCAGGCGTTCGTCGGTGAGGTTCAAGAGGTCGCTCGCTATAACGACCAGGTCAAGAAGATATTCGCCCTGGGCAAGAAGGAGTCTACGATTGCAGCAACCTTTTTTGCCTCGACGGGCTGGGCTGGCAACATGACCATTCTCGCCATGCTTGTTGTAGGTGGCAACTTCGTTCGCGACGGGGCCATGAGCCTTGGGGACCTGACGTCTTTCATGATGTACACGGCTTTCGCGGGATCTAGCTTATTCGGTCTCTCGTCTTTCTATTCCGAGTTAATGAAGGGAGTCGGCGCCGCCAGCCGCTTGTTCGAGCTTCAAGATAGAAAGCCCGGCATCTCTCAAACGGTTGGACTCAAGGTCAAGTCGGCACAAGGCCCCATCAAATTCTCAAATGTTTCGTTCGCATATCCTACACGCCCGGCAGTCAAGATCTTCAACGACATAAACTTTGAGATCCCCTGGGGTAGCAACGTCTGTGTAGTAGGACCGTCTGGCGGCGGTAAGTCTACTGTTGCTGGCCTGTTGCTGCGCTTCTACAACCCTACTTCCGGTTCTATCTCCATCAACGGCGTCGACATTTCGAAGATGAACGTCAAGTCTTTGCGTCGTCGCATCGGCATGGTCGCGCAAGAGCCCGTCCTGTTCTCCGGCAGCATTGCCGAGAACATCTCGTACGGTAAGCCCAACGCCACACGGGCCGAAATCATCGCAGCAGCTCGCCAAGCAAACTGTAACTTCATCAGCGATCTTCCCGCCGGTTTAGACACACAGGTTGGCGCTCGAGGCTCGCAGCTATCTGGTGGCCAAAAGCAGCGGATTGCCATTGCACGAGCACTGATCAAGGATCCCGACATCCTCATTCTCGATGAAGCTACCTCAGCCTTGGACGCCGAGTCTGAGACGCTCGTCAACGCTGCTCTTGCCTCGTTGCTCAAGGGCAAGAACACAACCATCTCGATTGCACACCGACTGTCAACCATCAAGCGTTCCGACTTGATTATTGTGCTTTCCAACAACGGTAGCGTTGCCGAGATTGGCAAGTACACAGAGCTGTCGGCTGATCAGGACAGCGCGTTCAGCAAGCTCATGGAGTGGCAAATGAGCGGCGGTGAAATCCCCGATTCTCGCCCCGGCGACAGAGGTCACATCACAGAGTCGGAAGAGATCGAGTCTGACCTTGAGCGAGGGGATTCTGAGGAGGATGCGAGCATTCAGTTGCACGGGGAGATCAAGGAGCAGGCACCGCGGCGGTAATCGACTCGTGTTTCTTTGAATATCGGAGACGAACAGATACGCACCAAGCGCGGTCTCTAAAGATATTTTCCCTTTTGTCTTTAATGTCAAAGGCCGCTCCCATACTCAGGGGTGGTTGAGTAGCCACGGCAAATCCCGTGTAACTGCGGTTCAGCTAAGCGCCGGCATCTTGTATACTATTACATAGCATTTACTGGTCATGCATCTGCTAGAATTAACTCCGCTCGGTCTGGCTGGGCACTTGGGGCCTTCGAATATAAAATCGAGATTTGAAGTTAAGAGAGCTGCGGCGAGGCACAAAATCCGATGCGACGTGGGCTGTTATGTTAGCGTGACTTGGTGATTTGTAAGAGTCGTGGCATCATTCCTCTCCTTTCCCACAAGGACACACAGACACGCACTCGGAAAGGCTTGCTGAGCGGATTGTGCTTGCAATAGGTTGCCAACCCCGCGTCAGCCAAAAAACCATGGATGAGCTGTTGTTGGGCCCTCTGTTTCCTCGCCAAGCCTAAAGCGGATGGAAGGCTTGGAGAAATTTGGAGCTCTGCTCTCTACATAGCTCCAAGCTTCCCCTGTCTGCAAGCGGAGCTTTCACCACTCAAATGAGACAATTGTAGTAACACGTGAAAGACTTGGAGCAACGGCACATAGTATTTCACTTCACCAGCCTTTACACTGTGTTAAGGTTGGCCGTCAGGTCTCATCTGTACCAGAAAACCACAAATCCGTCTTCCCTGTCACAGCCCTTCTCATTACCTCATCGTCATCCATCATCATCACCATCATCATCATCATCACCATCATCATCATCATCACCATGGCCACTGAAGTTCAGAGCCCCTTTGAGGTGGACGGTCACAAGCTGCACAGCACGACCTGGACGGTAAGAGGCACACACGCGCACACACAATCCTAGCTCGTCCGCCCTTGGACCAGCCTACAGTTCGCTAACGCTGCACCGCAGCCTCAAGGCACCATTAGGGCCAAGCTCGTCTTCGTCCACGGCTTCAGCGACCACGTCGGACGCTACCACGAGCTCTTCCCTTACCTTGCGGGTCGCGGCATCCAAGTCTTTAGCTGGGACCAACGTGGATGGGGCCGCAGCGCCGCGAAGCCCGCCGATAGGGGCCTTACGGGCCCGACGTCGCGCGTGCTCGCTGACGTGGCTGCCTTCATCCGCGATAAGCTCTCGTCCTCGTCCTCGTCTCCATCCTCGAAGGTGCCCATGTTCGTCATGGGCCACTCTATGGGCGGCGGCGAGGTTCTCGCGCTAGCAAGCGACCCGCAGTACAACGACCTCGTCGCTCAAGTGCGCGGGTGGCTCCTCGAGAGCCCCTTCATTGCCTTCACACCCGGCGAGGAACCGAGCTTTCTAAAGGTCTTCTTCGGCAAACTGGCGAGCCGCGTGCTGCCACGCCAGCAGCTCGTCAACGAAATCCCTGCCGAGAAACTCACGCGCGATCCGGCGATGCAGCAGAGTATCCGCGACGACGACATGATGCATAACACGGGTACACTGGAAGGGCTGGCAGGGATGCTTGAGAGGACGGACTTGCTGGCCAAAGGTAAGCTGCGGCTTAGCCCGGAGGTCAAGAGCCTGTGGCTCGGGCACGGCACCGAGGACAAGACAACGTGCTTCGACGCCAGCAAAAAATGGCTCGGTGCACAGAGCATCGAGGACAGCACGCACAAGCCGTACGAGGGGGCTTACCATCAGCTGCACGCGGACCTATGTAAGGACGAGTTCTTCAAAGACGTCGGTGACTGGATCTTGGAGAGGGCAGGGGAGGAGACTGCGGCAAGGCCTGAGTCCAAGTTGTAGGAAGCTGGACGAGGCCGGAATGTCTTTGACCGAGGGGCTTGTAGTTTGACTTGTAGTGACGATCGGTTTCGTCCTATGCCTATGGTGATTGATGTGATGGGGCTCATGCTCATTATTATCTCCTACTAATTCGCCCTTTCGTCGATTCCAACTTCCTAAAGGTGAACGACCACAAGCACACAGGACAGCAAGCCATGGGGGATAGCATGGTCTCGGCCGAGTACCCGGGCGGATGATGGAGGAGGCCAACCGAGTGGATGTCCTCTCCGAACGGGTGGGGTTTATTGGGTTCCGGTCGTGCCCGAAACGCGACAGGAAACATGGACGCGAACGGGATCCCCTTCCTGCCAGTCTTGGCCCTAGGCAGATGACGTTCGTTTCATGAATATATAATACACGCCGCAACCCTGAGCATCTTTTCAAACAACACACCTTCATTGCTGTTGCCCACGCGCATAGGCTCTTGTTTCGTGCTGTTGGCGGTCCTCTAGTAACGACACCCCGCACCCCAACAGTGCCTCTCCATACCTACTATCTACCTACCTCGGGACCTACTAACCTACTAATAAATCTTACCACCTAGGTAGGTAGGGTAGGTACTCAGTTTGTAGTCTCATCCTTGCTACAACCACTACTACCACTACTATTTGGCCCAGGACAAACGACCGGTTCTCGCGGCCCCCCCTTGGCTTCGCTCGGTTTACCAGCATTAACACCCCCCCCCCCCAGTAGTTTACTTTCTACTACGGTCACCTATGCTTCCTGACGATGCAGTCAAGAACAGCCGCCTCTGTGCTGGCTGGCACTGCACTGCTGGCTCCCAAAGGACATCGAGGTGCTGGCTCGCAATGGCCACTCATCAACGGCTTGAGCTGCCCGCACATGCCATCGTTGCACCCATATGAGTCGCGAGACTTGGCAATTGGGTTTGGATTCTCAGACTAGGGTCTCCCGGTGCTCTATGTACTCTTTCAACCTTTTACTTTCGAATATTGCTCATGCCTAGGTATCTTGGAGTTGCCGCTGCAAAGAAAGTCCTTCCGCATGTGTCGCCGGCGAACGATGAGCTGCTAGACTCCGTTCTCGCATCTAGCCGCAATCCGCCGTCCATGCAGACCTTTCCCGTGGGCAAATGATTGGTCCACAACTCTGCGATTGCTTTGCGATCTGCGCTCCACGCTGCTAACCTGCACCATGTGGGCATTTGAGCCAACCTAGTTAGGACACAACGGGGACAAGTCAGACACGTCGACAGGGAAGCAAAGGTAGGGCACAGCTCCCCGCGCACCGATCCAACCCCGAGAAATGAAGCTTTGCCAATCGCTGTCGGTCCATCTCTGCTCTGACTAGCCAGACCGGAACTGAGGGTGGCAGTTGCGCGCGTTGTTTGCCTGTCCGCCACAGCAAACCCTGCAGTGACGAGGCCCCAGAGCTCTTTCTTGAAGAACAGCGCAGAGCCAAACCAACATATCCGCCCGACACAACTCCCTCACGTGCTCACGAACATCGCATCCTTCTCCCATCTCGCAGCCTGTCTTCCTGGTACTCGCCAGGCCGACGTGGGCAACACGCATCAAAGTTTGCTAGCGACATCATTCACTTCATATCCTCTTATCACAGCCTTCTATTCTCCCGCTCGGCATGGAGCCCGACCTTTCCAAGAGCATCACGATGCACCCGCACCCCTTCCGTCTGCACACGCCGTCTCATCTTGCCAACTCGTCTCGCCGAGGCTCCATGTCCCACACCGGCGACGACGACGCGGCCATTGCTTCTAGTACAGCCTTCGAGGCCGCATCGTCCCCTCCCGTCTGCTCCCAGTCCGAGAAGCACGAAACCGTCGCTCGCCACTCCGCCGCCATTACCGACGTCGAAGACCAGCCCGGCCTGCGCACTGAATCGGACCCGTACGGCCTCTCCTCTGCCTTCAAGACACCCGAGGACCTCGCCCAGATCAAGGCCAACACTTCGCGCAAGAGGGACCCGACCAGCAATGGCCGCGGCGGCCGCGGCGGCCCTTGGCGCCAGAGCCACAAAGTTCAGCAATTTTACGAGACCCAAAACGCCGCCATCCAGCGCATGCTAAAATCTGTCGACGAGCACGTCGCCGAGGCCCGCCAGGAAGCCGGCGACGACCAGCTGCAATTCCGCATCGCCGTCTGGGGCTCTTTCGTCGCCAACGTTGCTCTCACGGCCCTGCAGCTCTACGCCGCCATCAGCACGGGGTCACTCTCTCTCATTACCACTATGGCTGACGCCATTTTCGACCCCCTTAGCAACCTGACGCTCATCTTCGCCACCCGCGCCATCAGGCGCGTCAACCCGCGTCGCTTTCCCGCCGGCAAGGCGCGCCTCGAGACCGTCGGTAACATTGTCTTCTGCTTCCTCATGATCTCTGTCTCACTTATCATCATCGCCTTCGCTGCGCGCGACCTGGCGAGCCAACCCACGACGGACGAGACGAAGCCATTCCGATTCGAGCCCATCATCGCTGTCTGCGTCGCCTTCGCGACCAAGTTTGTCCTGTTTCTCTACTGCTTCTCCTTGCGAAACCGCTACTCTCAAGTCCGTATCCTCTGGTCCGACCACCGCAACGACCTGCTGGTCAACGGTTTCGGCATTCTCACGTCAGTTGGTGGCTCCAAGCTCAAATGGTATATCGACCCAACGGGCGCCATTGTCCTATCACTCGTCGTATCTGGCATCTGGCTGCGAACTGCCATCGCAGAGTTCATGCTGCTAGTCGGCGTCACTGCCTCGGTTGAGACGCAGCAGCTCATCACCTATGTCTGTCTGACGCATTCCCCCGCTATTAAGGGCATTGATACGGTGCGCGTCTACCATTCCGGGCCCCGGCTCATCGCCGAGGTGGACATTGTCATGGACCCCGACAACACTCTCACCGAGACGCATGACGTGGCCGAGGCGTTGCAGGTCAAACTGGAGAGCCTTCCGGATGTGGAGCGTGCCTACGTACATATTGACTACGAAACCACTCACAAGCCCGAGCACGCCTTCAAGAAGGATCTGTAGGAGACAGCTCTTGAGCGTGGGCTATGCTAACTTGGGAGAGCAAGGCTGCCGGCGTTTTCGCGGCACCTTTGGACTCGAATAGAAGAACCTAGGTCTTGCGGAATGGACGGCGCAAAAGACGCGACAGATCGTTCTATGAAACTAAGACAGCCGACAGAGAAACCGCGTTAGTTTGCAGTAACGATTATGAATTACCAGTACATAATATATACCCTTCATGGATCGATCAAGGTCAGAGTTAACCATCAGTGTCTACACTGATTCTGAATTCGCCCTTACGCTGTCACCTGTTTCAGAAGTGACGCCAGCAAGGCATGGGAACCAGTCTCAGCGACCTCTGGGCCACTGCTACTATTAGATGATAAAGTGCTGACCGTGGCTGGCGTTGCAAAAGGCACAGACCCTGAGCCTCCCAGAATCTGAGTTCAACAACAAATTTTAGCACCAGTGCTTGCAGAGCAAGGGAACATGTATCCTACCTTTCTCAAAACTCCACAGGGCTTTGTTGATAACCAAACATGCCCTTGCTAGGTAGTCCCAACCACCGGTACATGTGCTACTAAGCTCGTTGCCGGTAGTGGAATATCCGGCTCCGGCCGACAAGACAAGCCATTGGTCGCAAAGACAGGCACCTCGGAAGTTGATGGCGGAAAGCTGGAGCAAAGTTGAAGGGCGCAACGAGTAGAGGAAGAAGCCGGTCAGATCTGTGGGTTCAGCTCTAGCCTCCGTCTTTCCCCTCAACTGCAGGCCGGCGATGAACTTGTTTTTCTGGTAGAGGACGGGAGTAGCCTCGTGATTGACCTGCTTGCACGTCCGCAAGATTTCGACGTGAGGGGTTCTGTACGTGAGCGTCACTACACGAGGCCTCGGTCGAGGGGCACGCAGATAGGCGATCTGGTGTTCGGGCGGCTCGACCTTTACGTAAAGTTGACGTCTGCAGTTGGACACAACGATAGGGTCCGGGGCTAGGAGCAGGGACTCGTATATATTTAAACGAAGCTCGTAAGGAATGCTGAGAAAGGTTACGTGATGCGAGTCCGGTTTCGATGCAGGCTGCCGCGACGACTGTAGAAGGAGAAGGCAGTCAGCGTTCGTCTTATGGAACGAAGGCCCAGAGTTGGCTCTTCCGGGGACGAGAGAATTCTGTGCCGAAACTGGATATCGGACTTTGGCGGGGGCTATTCTACGGTCAAGTAAGCTACAGTAGAGACGATAGGTCACTAAATCACTGTTCAATGTTCTGACGATGTGCCTGTCGTACTGAGTGGACCCTTGACGAATACGTCCATCCATCCACTCGCGCTGCTAAACCCCGCACGTCACACTCACGACCCAGAGGTGGGTGGTCCTTTGTAAGGGGTATCCGCCTGTCCCGGTATCCGCTTGGCTTGCGTCGTCCTTCTCAATGCTTCCTCAATCCAGATAACGTAAGATGCATCGTTATAGAGTGTACGTTTCCCGGACGATCCACTCGTGACAGAGTTTGAAGCACATGATTGCTCGATAGCGGGGGTTCCAACAGAGATTGTGGCCGTTGAGGGCCGCATCCCAAAGCAGGATATACAGTTATGGGAAATGAGGGGTGTTTGGGGGCGCGAATGGGGCGAAAATCGAGTAGCCGAGGCATATGATGGAAGACGGCTGTGGAGACTGGGAGCAGATTGCTTTGGAAGACGGAAAGGCTTCATGACTTACAGTCGTTGTGAGCAGCGGCTGTGGCTCGAGTTGAGAAGCCGATCCGCCTTGACTAGAGTAGTGGACGGCGTCGTTTGGAGCAGGTCGGTGGCCAAGCGCATGGGTGTCCATTGCAGGCTGGCGAGATGCAGCTGACTGCTTGCAGTTTAGACTCCCCGGCTCACTTGCAATGCTGCAGGAAGGCGACACGAAAAGGGCTGGTCAATATAAATACAAGTGGTTGAAGGGTTGGTATCGCGAGAGGTGCAGGAAGAGGGTTGAACGCCCAAATAAAAACTCGGTGCCTGCATCTAGCTCGGCTCAGAGTCTCTGAAACAATCGAGGCACCCTCTTTCCGAATTCCTAGTATTCTCGGTACCTTAGAATTAGGGTATCCTTTCTATCTCCGTCTCGGTCATGGAAGGGGGAGAGAGAGTTTACCACTAAAAGCAAGAAAGGATCCAAACTGCCAGCCAGATCCAAACAACAGGGATCATCACTATAGCGGGGTGGCTGTTTGGCTTCACGTCATCTGCCCTTTGCCATTGAATGACGATTTCCAATGGAAAGGTGCAGCAGATGCGGGGAAGCTTCGGCGAACATGTGTTGCCCTCAATGGACAGATTTTCGAGGGTTCCAAGGGGAGGGCAAGGAAGGTGGGGGTTGGGTTGGTCGTTGCTCCCTCCAAGCGCATCTGAAGTGTGTAGTGTCGATCGTAGGAAATAAGCGGTTAATGGAAAGGCGATAGATCTGCTCCGCGCGCCTTCCCACTCATCCATGTCTCAACCAAGGATGGCTACGGCGGCTAGAGATGGGTTTGCACAACTGGACCGCAATTACCCTTTGAGGGTGTCATGGTAGGGATGTTAGGTGTATACATCGGACGATCATACATGGTGGGATGACTACCTACCTACCTCAGGTACCTTACTGCGTAGGTAGGTAGTGAGGAGAAGTGATAGTACACACTGCATGATGACATGATGAGCGTCGAGAGGTAACACGGCATGGCCGTTGAGGTCACGACGAAGGAACTTTGGTGTCAAAACACGTTCAACACATCGTTCGATATTCTGGTAAGAAAGCCAACAAAAAAGTTTGGAGAGTCGAGTTGAGCTAAGAAAATAGAATAAACCCCGAGGGGAAAAAGCAAGTGCAGGGAGGGCACACTAAGTGAGACGCAACACTAAGGCCAAGGTAGGTAGGTATTCCAGTTGCCAATTTCTTTTCTTTTTCGACGATAACAACGCGTGCCGTGCATGCGGTCTTGAATCTATCCTCATTTTAAGTATATGTTCCTCATCTACGTCCAAGGGAGGAGGCGCCACTATTTGAACGCCATATCTTGAGGTCTTTAACATGGTTGGCCTGATAACCGGATACGTCATGAACTGTGTTCAAGACTAGCCATTGTGCCCAGTAAGCCCAAGGATATCCATTGTCCATCACCCAACGCCAACTGAAGCCCCGTTTCCCTTTGGCTATGGCAAACCAGCGAGAGCTGCTACGAAGTCAACATCGTGTACCTCACAACACAGAAGTAGAGGACGCAAGGCACGGAGCAGCCAAAGGGGGCATATTGTGGGGCATGCCATGATTGGCATAGAAATCATCCTAAACAGGGAGAAGAATGACCCCTAATATATCTGAGTCGTGTATGGCCGTTCAACATGGCTGCCATTGCCCGTGTTTCTGGAATCTCGTCAGGCCATGGAATGAATTGGGGGGGGATCGAGCCTCAGGCGCTGCGGTCGAGGCTCGATAAAGAATGAAGAAGGGGTTGCTAAAGCT
Organism: Colletotrichum cereale; assembly: GCA_034509685.1. Classification (NCBI taxonomy): domain Eukaryota; kingdom Fungi; phylum Ascomycota; class Sordariomycetes; order Glomerellales; family Glomerellaceae; genus Colletotrichum; species Colletotrichum cereale. The sequence goes on along the minus strand of JASUDE010000058.1, from coordinate 14,874 downwards.
CGTGCGTCGTTGCGAATTTGGCTTTTTCCGACCAAGAGACGGCACAGCGCTTTACGTCTTGTACGTTATAATCATAGAATTTCGAAATTGCGAGTATCCGTACTCGCTCGGCGATGACGGTCGGTCCTCGTTTTAAAGGCACCTGCACGCCATACCTACCTACCTAGGTACCTGGATAGGACAAGGCTCAGCTCGAAAGGTACCTACCTTGTTGTGCACGCAGAGCTCCGACTCTGAGTACCAACCTGCAAAGGTAACTAGGGGCTTCCAAGCACGAAGGCGCAAGGGCCCGCTGGGAAAAAACGCACTCAGAGTTGCGCCTGCCTCACGACGTCAGACCACGAAACGTCGTCTTAGCTTTCGTTTCCGTCCTTCTCTCTTTTCTTCTTTTCGTTGTCGAAAGAAGACAAAAGCTCCTGCCTGCCCCTGGCTCAGCAACTTGCAAGCTTGGCGGATGGGGGTTCTTACTATTCCTCCAGCTCCATCATTGTATCGTTAACCGCTGACATATCGCCCAGCTATCGCCGCCCCCTTGCAATTACCATTGCTGTAACGGCCTCGCTAGTGTTGCCTTCCATCGAGCCACGCCGTCCGTTCTGTCCGCATCGCTCTACCTGGGTCCCTGGTCGCGCATCATCGGCTTCCTTGCCAACGATTTGGAGTTTTCGCGAGGAGGTAAAGGTGCTAGCTTGCATGACCTTGCTTTCGCTACCCGTAGCCTGCTAACGCCCTGCAGCGGTATATCCTCCCACTTTGCCAGCTCTCTACTATGTTAGATGGTAACCCTGTCATCGCGACTAACACCGGTTTTCCGCTAATGGTATGATTATAAGCAATAGACACATTGTGCGTCGGTGCCTTCCCGCCCACCCGCGACTGACATCTTCGGCTACTTTTTCCCTCTCAAGATAAACCTGCCCTGGTGACGTTCTTTTCCAATTCCCCGGCCTTTCTCGAGTTCTACGGCAGTCGTCCTCATCCGTTGTCGTGTCTACATTGAGTGAACACGGGAGAATACCACATCAAGTCACAGGCTACCATCGCCAGCTACCTGTGTACGACAGGGTACCCTGGCTCACGTATGCTGTGTGCCCACTTCGGAGCTGTCTTCCCATCTCCACACCTCCCTCTTTCCCTTTCTCTCTCTCTCCGCACCAGACTGTCACCTGGACGGGGACCTGGACCTAGAACGCACGGCTCGCCATCACCGCCACACCTATCCGCCGTCACCTTACCTACAAACAACTTTTGTTGTGCCGCTCTTACTCTGCACCGCAACAAAACACACCTGTATAGTATCGTTCATGGCCATTTGCTGATTAATTTCTCCTCTCATTCTCCCTTTGATTCTGCTCTTGAGCCTGAGTCTCGGAACGCCTCACGTGTACAATGGCGTCGCTTCGTGGAGGGGATCAAGTTTACGCAACGGTTTGTGCTCCCCAAACCGGCAACCTGAACGGCGAGAGAGAGAGAAAGTAAACAAAAAGCTAACCGCCACATTCGCCTAGCTTTTGTTGAACGACACGTACCTCCCAGGTCAGCTCAATATCCCCATTTTGCTTTCGAGCACCCAACTGATACATTTGCGATTAGGCGCATTGGTTCTTGCTCATTCTCTTCGCGATGCCGGCACGTCCAAACAGCTGGTGGTCCTGGTCACGCTCGATACCGTTTCCGCTGAGGTCATCACTGAACTCAAGGTAAGAGGCTTCCAACGACTTGTCTCTGCGCGGCCTCTGAGGTCTTCCGAACCGTAAACTCATTCTCTCCTTCTCTAGGCTGTCTACGATCAAGTCATTCCCGTCCCGCGCCTACGCAATGCTCGACCCGCGAACCTATACCTGATGAACCGCGCCGACCTGCATTCAGCCTTTACTAAAATTAACCTCTGGAGGCAGACTCAATTCTCCAAGATTGTCTACATTGACGCCGATGTAGTAGCCTACAGAGCTCCTGACGAGCTGTTCGACATCGCCGCTCCCTTTTCAGCCGCGCCTGATATCGGATGGCCGGACCTTTTCAATACGGGTGTCATGGTTTTGAGTCCCAACATGGGAGATTACTATGCTCTTATGGCAATGGCCGAGAGAGGCATCTCATTCGATGGTGCCGATCAGGGTCTCCTCAACATGCACTTCAAGAACACGTACAACCGCATTAGCTTCACGTACAACGTGACACCCTCGGCGCATTACCAATACGTGCCCGCCTATCGACACTTTCAGTCGAGTATCAATATGGTACACTTCATTGGCCCGGACAAGCCCTGGTTCCAAGGCCGTCAGGCAAGCAAAGGAGACTCGCCGTTTGAAGACATGATTGGGAGATGGTGGGCCGTCTACGACCGACACTACAGAGTTGCCGTGAGTTTTGTAAGGCACCCATGGCAGAATGAAAGCTTACATCAGTTTAGGAAACAGCACCTACTCCTGCACTTCAACAGCAGCAGTATCATGATGAGCGTTCGCAGCATCTGCAGCAGCGGGAACGGCAGATTCCTGAGATCGTACAGTACTTCACTAAAGGAGAATTCCAGCCGCAGTTGCAGGCTACGCAAGCAGCATCAACGGGTGAGCACCATCACGGGGCGCGAACCCCCCACAATCGCGGTAGCACAGACTACCAGAAACCACCTCCTTCGGGCCATGAGGCATATGGCTATTCCCACCATGATGCCCATGGTCCTGGTTCTTCCCAGCCGCATCATCATTATCATCGTCATCATGAATTGCCCCATGATCAGAAGTCCCAGCCTGAGATTGCGTATCAGGCTGGCCAGTTGTTTCCCCCTCCCAGCGAGTCGTTTAATGATTTTGCTGGAACGAAGGCTGAGGCTCGATCAGAGCAGGTTTCAACACATCAGGGGCGGGGTCCAACACCACCGCCCGTGGAACAGACGCGAGAGCCAAGCCCTCCTCCGCCAGCATGGGATGCTCAGAGGTTTGTGTGACACTGCTCTTGTGTTCTGTATTTGATGCTGACTTGGCCTAGACAACCACCGCCAGCAGATTCGCGGCCCGAGGCGATCAATCTTCCCTCGCAAACCTACGAGATGTCTCAAGACCCCGCTCCGTTTGTCCCCCCCGAACGATACCCTAGTCCCCCAAGAAATATGTGGTACGAGGTTCCAAAGCAAAAGCCAACGCAGAAGCCTCGACCTCTCTTCCCCTGGGAAGTCAACCAGCCCAAGCCGACCAGAATTTTTACCGCAGATCTGGCCGAGCCGGAAGCTGAGGAGTTGTCGAGCACACCGACTGGTGAGCAAGCGGCATCGTTCCTATCCCTGGCTTCCGCTGAGCCATCTCTCGTAGGATCATCGACGACTGGCCACATGGGCGAGCCCAGCACCCCGTCCACCCCGACCATCAAAGTCAGCCCATCGGATCCTTGGACCGCTTTCACGCGTACAAATGCCTGGGACGAAGTGCCCGAGATCGAGCGTTACGTTGAGGGCCTTCACAAGCATCGCCGTGGAAAGAGCCAAGGTTCGGTGGGCCTCTCTAATGAGAAGGCGGCGAAGGAGCACGGCCTCAAGCTCACCGACTTCCCAAGTGTTGTCGAACGGCCTAGTCTTCCAGTCACTCCCGCACCGATTCGTCGACCAAAGTTCTGGGGTGGTGGCCCTGGGGCTGGCGACGGTGATAACGAGGAGGAACTGCCGGTCGCCCACGGCGTGCCGCCGCAGTCGGACTGGGTATGTGTGCATGGAATTCGGTGGACTCCTGCAGATTGTCTTTGCGAATTGACTAACGTGCTTTGGCGTTCCAAGGACCCTTCGGCACAGCTTCAAAAATTGGCTAAACAGCAGTCAGAAGCTTTGCTGAAGAAGCTTGGTGGTGGTGAAGGAGGTCCCGAGGGTGTGAGTCGCGAGATCCCAACACGTTCCCTGCCGTTTGGTTCGGAGGGTGTCATTTCACCTACTTATTTCGCGCAGTCATCTGGAGGGGTGGTGCTCAGTCCGCAGCCGGTAAAAGGCAGCGCGACCACGAGCGCTTTGCGCAGTCTGAGTGGTGACCGGCCATCGTCAGCAACCACGGCAGTCCCGGCGCCGGCCTACCAAGGTCCGGGCACCGCCTGGGAGAGGGACGAAGGGGTACCGCTCAGAGAGACACCGGCATTGCCGACAGAGGATGAGCGCCATGTGTTGGACACGTAACGGGCCATGAAGTGTGAGCATTCCTGTCTGATATTTTATTTACCCAACAGCGATATTCAAGCATACGGAGGGATGAGAAGTAATGGCACATGGAGATGGGATAATGAGCTTTCACTGTAAATTGTTGGCGGCCATGTTTAACAAGGAGATGCAGAGAGAGGATAGTGTCAAGATGAAGAAGGGTAGCGAGTGGTAATACACGACCAATGATCACGATTTACCGTACAATGTTTTGGAGACTTGGATCCTGTCGGACGGTGTCCATTAGCGGTCGACTCATTTATTATGGCCAAGACTCATTCACCAACACATAGACAAGCATCCGGACAGTGAGCCATATCTTGCGCGTCCAAAGTTAATCGCTAATAATCCTACAAGAAAGTAGTATGCTTTTTTACACCTTGCGAGCCAACAAGGACCGTCCTAAACGCCGCGTAATGCCTTCTCCCCATCCTCGTTTACTCATCGTCCTCGGCTTCCTCGACAGTGACGGCTCTGGCCTTGCCCTTATTGCTACTGCCACTGCCACTATCCTCCCTGGTGCTCTCCACGCTAGCCGAAGCAGCTGGTGACTTGTCCCCGGTACTCCGATGCGCGCTTGCATGTCTCGGATCCTCATTAAGGGACGCCTCCTCTGAAGGCACCGTGTTGCCCAAGCTAGGCAATCCCCGTCCGTTGCCAAAGAGCTGATTCGCCCCGCCCCAATTCGGCAGTACAGGATTCGGGGCGAGGACAGGGGGTGCCTCAGCCTGATCTGTGGTGACGTCGGGACCTAGGACAGCGTTGTCCTGATGTTGCTCAGACTCGGTCGAGTCGGCCGGAATGTAAATTGTGGGCGCAGAGTTATTGTCTTGTTGCTGAGTGGCACCAGCGGCCGTCGCATTTGGAGCGGAGGCCGTTGACTCTGACAGCTGTATGTTCTCGCCCGTTACAGAGGGTGTCGGCTCAGAAAACGGCTGGGATCCTGGGGCACCTTCTATCCGCTGGAGGGGCAGGAGGGACCACCCGGGAGGGATGACTACGCCTTCGGGAAGCTCTGAACTGCCGGCAGGAATCGCGTTCGAATGATTCGCGGCTCCGTGTCTGGTCACAGTGGGACCATTCACCCGTAATCCCGGGTGAATTGGAAGTTGTGACAAGGACATCGCGGGAAGCGGTATCTGCTGGCTGTGTCCCATGTTGACGGCATTTGGAGCCAGTCCTCCATTCAACGGCGCGTTATGCACTTGTTCTGGTTGCTGTTGCAACTGACGAATGCGGCCAAGCTCTGCAGTAAGGAGCTGAAGTGTCTGTATTTCTTGGTGCATACCCTGAAGGGACACGACCTCCCGTTGAATCATTTGCTCAAGCTGGTGTATTTGCTGGCGAATTGCCGACATGGTGTTGCCGCCCGGTGTTTGTGCGGCTGGCGTGAAGGGGCCGGCAGGAACTCCTTGTACAAGTGGGATTGCCTCTGGAGGGACGCCCATTTGCTGAGCCAACTGTTGCATGTTCTCTCCCTGGGCAAACCCAAGACGAATGGGACCCAACTGGAAGACACGAGCCGCTCCATTGCGGGGTGGTTGTTGAGCCGGCTGGGCCATAGGCGCAACACCTGCGGCGTTATCGGCCGGCTGTTGCTGGGCACCTGGGGCCGGGGGAGCGGCTCCCAACCCGCCGAGACCGATCCGGGCGAACATCGCCTCCCGGTTCTGCGGCACTGCAGCGTTGTTATTGTGGTTATTGGTGTTAGTGTTGACAACAACGGGGCTGCGACAGGTAGGGCAGACTTGTTGACGCTCGAGCCAGCTCTTGAGGCATCCAAAGTGCAAGATGTGTCCACAAGGCAGCTTCTTGGGTCGTATACGCTCGACCGCCCCATTGCTGGGGTCCCAGGGCCGCATCTCCTCTCGGCAGATGATGCAAGTATCCTCTCGTGCCAGCTCTTCCTGCGTAGCGTCGGGATACTTGTTCATGTCTTCGACAGCCTTGCGGTAACGCCAGAGCGCAGATCCTCTCTTTATGACGGATCTAGCTGTCATAAAGAGGTCCCGCATAATGTGGATCGGTAGGCCGTAAAAGGTAAGCAGGATTCCGAAGAAGACCAAGTATATGGCTAGCTTGACGCAATCTAGATGCTGTTAGATAATGTAGTTAGACATGGCAGGCTGCACTTACCAGCAATGAGGTCGAGGATCAAGATCCACTGCCCCTTTGCCTCCCATCCTGGAACCTCGATGTCCATCTCGTCGATATCCTCCTCACGGGGCAGGCCAGGCTGGTCCTCGCCTGATGAACCACCATCGTGCTCCCTCTGACGGATGATCTCCTCGCGCTCCTCCCGAACCTGTCTTCGTCGCTCTTCCAGTCGGTGTCTTGTTTGTGTCTTCACAATGTTCTGCTCCATGACCGACACCATGTAGCGGATCCCGGTTCGCGCTGAGCACGTCGCTAGAACAGCAAATTCGAAGAGAAACATCACCATCATATTAGGCCGTGCTTGCTGGATGACTGTAGCCACCGTGTATCGGAGGAGCCAGACATCGTAGACCAGGCTCAAAAGGAGCGAGAGACTCAGTCGGGTATGGAAAAGACCAGGATTCGCGGGAGGTTGTTGCTCAAGTACTTCGACACGGCCATCGCCGATCCAGCCCCAGACCTTGCCTGTCACCAGAGCGGTAAACATGACAAGGAACCATGCACCAATCTCCTCCCGAAATATCGTCATCGCGAGGCATGTTTCGGTAATTGCGAACCACGCCTTCTCGGAAAGCTGCTCGACCTCTACTTGTCGCAGCGGGCCGTACAGGAGTCGTTGCAAGCCATAGATCAAGGTGCCGTAGATGAGATAAATGAAGTTGACCAAGACCTGTAGTCCATGTCAGTCAGTTGCCCGGCGGGATCGGTACCAGAGCCGGAGCAGCATACCAGTAAGCAGAAATTGCTCTGCGCGAGGTAAACCATGGCCGAATAAAAGTTCGCTCGTTGGTGGAATGCCGATACGACGACCGAGGCCGCCAGGGCCGTGGAAACCTGCGTTGAGAGTCAGCAATCTGCGGAGGCGGCAGAGCGGGCAGACACGGAGCTATGCGAATGGGAGCTTGCAGCTCGAGAGCTCCCAGAGCGAGACCTACCCCTGCATACCACGCGAGCCTCATCGCGAGTTTAGATGGGCTAATAGCACGGGATACGTTAATGTGGAGTGAGAGATGCCCTCAAGTGCCCATGTTGTTGATGCAGGCCAAAGAAAGTCCGGATGCGCGGTGTTGGCGTGGCACGTCGGAGCTTGAAGTTGATGCCACGTTAATGACAAGCATCCACTCAACTGTAGTGGGTGGATTACCTGAGCAGTGACGCCACGGTTTACAATGACCACAAGGCGGCAAGGTTGGAGAAAGAGCACGTGATGGTTCGTTCCGGCGGAACTTCGGAACCTTCCCAAGCCGACTCCAACCCCGGTTCTAGGTGTCATCCTCGCTCACCCTTCGTCGGCCGGAGTTTCGCCGAAGCTCCGATGAGTGACAACCTTTCGTCCGTCGACTGCTGCCGACCACGAGCAACCAAGCGGAAGATGTCTTGATCGGTCATTCTGGTCGCTTTCCGGGTGGGACAGAGAGACAAAGGTCCATCAAAACGTGTGTTAACTCACGAACATGGCAATCTCTTCTTGAATTCCTACTTTGGCATCGCAGAGTAATTCGTTATTGGCCATGATGGCATCGGTCTTGGCACCAATTATCACTCCGGCGCTTCTTACGTCCATACGGAGCCAGCCAAATTTACCAAAACATGTTTGGTACTTTGTTGCTGCTACGACGTTGACCATACTCAATCGGCCGGATGAGATACCGCAGATCTACCAGCATGTCATGAGATATGGAACTGGTTCTGAAGATGTCACGCCAGGTTCAGATGAACAACTTACGATATCGAGAAAGCTACGGGAGGCACTCATCAAAGCTTCGGCGGTTGGAGGACTGCCGAAGGTATTCTCATCTTCTCCCCTCTCCCCCCCTCTGTGGATGCATCATTATGGGTGAATACTGACTGACATGAGATAGACGATTAACTCTTTGATGGAGCTCAAGAAAGTCACGCCGGAGCATCTCCTGGATGAGCCGCATGGATCGGATAGTCACATGGCATCCTCGCCAACTGCGCGATATGTGGACATACATGACACGGCTTCGTATAAGGTCCTGCAGCGGGGCCAGGACTTCTGGAACAAGATATACGGCAAGATATCAAGACGCATAATGGGACAGATGGACAGATGTGGCACAGAAGACTTGGGCTTGACTGCCCGTCTGATATATGGCTACATCTTGAGCAACACCAATGTTCTGTCCCCCGTGGAGACGTCGTATGTCCTGATTGCCGGGTTGATACCGCAGGATGTGAATCCTCAACTCAAGGGACACCTCCGAGGTGCCCTCAATGGTGGAGCATCTGTCCAGGAGGTGCGAGCCGTCAGGGGCATTGTCATGGAAATCTGCAAGGCTGCGGGGATGAGGCAGCTCGGGGACGACGTGGCTGCTGGATGGGGTTGGCGCAGCGAGGTCGCTTGTCCGTAGACACAGCCGAGGAATGACTTGTCAAGTCGCTTGTATACCTCGCGATACCGGAGATGAGGCTCAACTCGCATGCGAAAGGAATTCCGCCTCACAGGAATTAGTTCCGCAATAGGCGAGGGCGGACAGCGGATTGCCCAGGACGACGAGCAGGGCGAAGCTTACTGGTCCACATCCGCTGGCACCCAAGCCGCTGAGTCGAAACAATACTTTGTTCCCGTGATGACCGACGGTGGTACCATGGAGCAGGGAGGAGTGTCTACTACAGGCATGGGGCCGTACGGCCGTATGCAAGAACCTCGAAGGGCGGAACCTGGGAGGGGGGGAATGTTGGTGTCGAAACGCTTGCCTCAAATGACCGACACGAACATGGGGAAAAAGACAGGTCAGGTCTGCCACGGTCCAATGAAGTGCAACCTCGCAGATTGGCGCACTATTCCCGAGCCACGCGATGGGTTTCGCGCCATGAAGATCCGTGGTTTACATGCAGCACTATGTCCATACTTACGGATAGTGCAGAACGATGGCTCGACCGGGATGGCGGGCAGCCACAAACAACCAATCCCTGCCAATGAGTGCCTGAAGGCGTCACCAGAGTGTGCCGAATGCGAAGCCGAGGAGTGTGACTAACAAAGATGCCCCCAGAATAACGAACATGATGTCCGGATGCAACAGCAACAGCGCATCACTCACGCTTCCGCTTCAGATACCCCTGTATTTCCGGTCATGCATGGCTCTGCTTGGCAGCCACCCGGGTGGAGAGTATAGACAAGGCAGCCGTTTAAGGAGTCCGATGTTGTGTAGCAATTGCAAAGAGCCAAACGCGGGTCCACGATCTTCACTGCGCCCCGGCGCAGGGAAATAGCTAAGAGACAATGACAGAGTTGGCGTGCTAATCTTTCCTGTCTCCGACTGCCAGGAGGGGCCCCCCCCCCCCCCCCCCCCCCCCGCCCCCCCCCCCCCCCCCCCCCTCCCGGTCCCGCTCGGGATCAAGATCGACAAGGTTGACAGGCCGCTTGCCCTCTTCAATCATACATGCCTTTCTTTTTCCAAACACCGCAACACATTCTTCGATAGAAAAGACGAGCTCTTGGCGGGCTTCTGCCGTAGAGGATGGGATGAAGTTTACACGGCAGTCGCCGGCAGCCATCGTCCCCGACTTGCAGCAACCATTAATTTCGGAATGCTCTTCGTCCGAGAGCACACCCCTGCCGCCCCTTGCCCCCCCTCTCTGACCGTCTCTCTCAAATTCCTCATACTACTAGGGTCTTGTCGACCGACCTCCATTACCCATCAATCGCTCAGGGACGTATCCTGTTCGCTGCAGGTGGCCCACGAACATGGTCCCATATTGGCTTATTGACGGGCGAGGCTCGCTGCCGCCGTGGTGCCACCCCCCCGGATCACCATTGCCATATCCTGCTTTGTAGTGTATCCGCCACGTTGGCTGCCCATCCCGCCCCCTTGGATTGCGCCTACTATGTAGTTTCTTCTTCCTCGGCAGTGGGGCATTCAAGGAAACGTACTATTGATCTGGGCCCGTCACGATCGACGAGATGTACATCTGCCGGACCTGTCAACTGTCATCCTTGGTTTTTCTCGCGCCGACGACTGCATACGCCGTGCCAGGCCCAGCCGCAACCTACCTACTCGACCTCGGCTCTGGTCGGCCTCCGCAGCCCCTGTGGAGCCTCGCGAGGTTGGTGACAACTCAACAATCTTACACCTTGCGGAATGGGTCCATGGGCAATCGCGTCCCACAACGCCCAACCCCCGCCCTCGCCAGCGTGAAGGCACAGGGCTCGCCTACCAATCCCACGCTTGGCCTCTTGTCCCAAAGACTATCCGTAGACCCAAGATAAAGCTCATCTACGAATACACTAGTGGCCCATGGCCCATGTTCATGGTCGAAGCTTTTCGTTAGTATGACCTTTTCTCCTTGTCGTATGGGAGGCGTCCCCTGCGCCTTTCATCACACGTGGTTTGGGGCGCATCCGAGGCCCCTTTGGGGCGGTAACCTTGGTCTTGACCCGCCGGTATGCCCTTTCCCCCCTTGTCGTCTAGGCCTTCTTGTCGCCGGAGGGGCGGGCGTGGCGCTTGTCGAAACCCGCCGTGTCGGGTCTATGGAGCTTTTGGTCTGTGAGACCCGTTTGTTAATTTGTTTCTCTTTCTTTTGGACCACCTTCCCTTCTCTGCTCTCTGCTTTATTGTGGTCATCGGAGCTCAAGAGGCCCACAAGGGGGGCCGGCCAGGCTAAGCCTACCTAGGTAACTCGGGCAGTCAAATGGGCGCGGTGCCAATTCTCTATTAGCATGATATCTACTATCTACCCAAGTTAAGTTGAGCCATCGCCCACAGACTAGTTCTCAGATGCCTAGTGCACAGATACATCTTGAGACGAACCCAAAAACTTTGTTTTGTAATATATAAATAATAAATAATAACCCCTCCCAGGGGAACCCCCCCCCCCCCCCCTCCGGAAGAGAATAGACCCCAGTAGCTAGTCAGACTTGCATCTGCCCGAGAGTCTGGACCTTGGTCTAGGGTCGTGGTGCGCAGGTATATGTGCTACAAGGCTAGTGGCCTCTGTTCGCTCTGTAGAAACCCGGCGCAATAACCACGACGCCTCTTACTGGGATGTCTAGTCCCGCCGGAGTGGACACTGAGACCCGAGAGTGCGGTTTTGGCAGATGCGTACCAGCGTCGGAAGGGGATGGGGGTTTTTTTGCTTCTTTTTTTTTCTTTCTTCTTTCCTCTCCCCCCTCGCCCCCTTCTCTTTCTGTCCCCGAGTATCACCGCACTGTTGTTATGACACATTTCGCTTGCGCATGTAGCGCTGCGACGGATACGCATCTCCAGTTAAGCTCTAGTGAGCACGGCGTTAGCCTTATTTTAGCAGGCCGTGGCGTATCTGCCGTCGATGGACTACCAAAGCTTAAGCCTTGCTCTCGGGAAATGTCGCAAATCTCTGGGTATACTTCTCGATATCCCTTTCGTTGGTGTGAGATGAGTGGCGGCAATCGGACGCCACAGCCCGACAATGCGCTGAAGAGGCATTCGCTCTCAAAGAATGCCCCTCGAAACTGGCATATCAGATATTGTCGGCCATTTTCATTCGTCAAATGTCACGGCCCGGGAGGAGGGACCAAGGAGCGAAGCAAGGATCTCAACGACACGCACGCCTACACGCCCAGCTGTCTCATAGTAGTGCCTTCTAGACCCTCGTAACCAAGAGCCGGATCGTTATCTTCTCTTTCCTTCATATTCGAAGCTCGTGAGAGGATCCATATTGCACTAGTTATCTCGCACTGATTTGCTGTGCTGTTCGTATAGCTTGAGGCCGCCTTCGTCGACCCGGTATCACGATCTGGTTGTTGCCGTGTGGCAGACGGACCCTGGTTATGCCGGGCTGCGATACGCGCATCCTGGCCAGGAAGGATACCGACGACAAAGAGTCGATAGGTGGCTCGTCGCCATGCAGGGCCCCAACCAGACTACTGCCAACCCCTGTTTCCTTCTTGTGTGTCGGTGTTTAAGCATCCAAGAGTCTCGGCCTGGATCTGGGGCAAGCGAGCCATCGCCTCGCCCGCCAAAGGCGCCGACGCTGTTCCCTTGAACCCCAGCTCTATGTTGCGAGCTACCGGCCAGCCTTTGGGGCTAGATTTTCAGGAGGAGGATGCTGGGTGTTACCAGCACAACCACACACACCATGAGTTACGCTGCTAGCTGACCAAGCCCCCCCCCCCCCCCAGTATCAAAGATGGGGTTAGGGCAGCCTTTACATCTTTCGGGCCGCCTTCTTAGGCATCACCTGACTAATTGAAGAGTACCCGGCTCAAGACTGAAATTCTCATGACCACCACCTGTGTATTCTTGCTCTTGCGACTAAACACGTCACAAAGCAGAGGGACATGTCGTTGCTGCAAAAGCAAGCCCGCCCCCTTTTCAGCATTGTGACCGCGACTGCATACATAGTACTCTTTGAAAAGCCCCAGCCCAAAGCACATATTGGGATATTGCCAGGTAATAGAGAGTGGGGTGGGAGAGCGGGGAGGAGGGGGGACGATTCCGCGCGGGTTGATCACCCGCCGCCAGGGCGGCCAGACGGGCGTGACTTCACGGCGTTTGGCTTTTTGTTCCTCGCATCACCACAGCGGAACCTAGAACGGTGTGGGAGGGCGATGGTGTTCCACTTTGGGATGATGCAAGAGAATCCTTCTAGACAGCCATACCCATTCCATCTCGACCGGCCAAACCGGACAATGACGCGTGATGGAGAGCGCCCAGGTGAAAGCTAGACGCTTTCCCCGGTGAGCCTTGACTGGCCCATCATACGAAGCGTCCCTTCCGCATTACATGGCGAAGGCTGTCGACAGAGTCCAACGCGCCCTCTGCCGAGTCCCGGTCCCTATGGCTGCCTCCCAATCCTATGCTCCAGCGTTGAGGCTCGAATGCGCCACTTACACAGCGATGAGTCTCTCCTCGGAAGTCTGGAGACACCGGGCCCGGGAAACAACGACGATGTCCAGCCGGTTAAGCCTCGTACCTATCAACACTACAAGGCCCCGATGTAACGGGCGACCTTTTCATGTTGTCATGTTGCTTCCGCCAAGTCCGCTTGATTTCGCTCGGTAGCCCTGAGAGGTTGCAAGATCGACACCGCAGGGAGACAGATACGACGAGAGGGGACAGAGCGAGGCATGACACAATCTGCCTTGCTAGCCGATTGTGACGTTCAAGGTTTTTCCTGCCTGTCATCTTGGTGCTAGAGAGGGAGAGAGAGAGAGAGAGATGAAGAGAAAAAGAGGGGACCAGGATTCAGACATGAATGCATATGTCGATCTGTATTCATGCACACTCACCTTTTACGTTGCATCGGATCTACAGGACGGGAAGCCATGATTCCTCATCAGCGATAGGCGAACGTTCGCTCATCAAAGGAGAGAGAGGGAGATGGAGCCGGGGAATCCGAAAGGGCAAGGGCATGCAAGGCGGAGCAGAGGAGGGGGCAAAACACAACGATGCTTGCCTCCCGTACCATGTACACGTGTAGATGCTCAGCTCTCCACAGCCAATGCGCCAAACCCGTTCTGGAAGGCTTGCATACTGGCAATAGGCAAATCTCCTCATTGACAACCTATCAAGTGAACAAACATGTTCGGGGAGTGCAAGCGGAAACCACGCACAGGGGCCCTTCCGCCCCAAGCCAACATCATACCTCTTTCTCTTCGTCCCTTGGCCGGTGCTACGGACTCCCCGAATGGTCCAAATACAGCCTGTCCTGCGTGTCCTTCCGTTTGCCCTGAATCTGATGGGCCGACGATCATGGTATCGGTAGGTATTGGGACGGTTGGGAGGTGGGGTGGGTATCCTCTGGCAACTGGCGAGATGGGGGAACGGTTGCAATTACCTACACGCACCACAGCGTAGGCTGGAAAGGGACGCGCCAGTGAAACGTAGCCACTCGTAGGGTGCCTGGCCTTCCGAGGTACTCCACGGTGTTCGTCTGTCAGGCTGGCGCGCAATGGTTCGGCTCATCGTCCCCCACGTTTCTTCTTGGTGACGGCAGAAATAGAGATGAAGTGCGGCCCCGGTTTTTGTTGTTGTTGGAGATCCCATGTATCTTTTTGGTTTCAGGTAACCTTTGTCTACGCTACGCCAGAGAGAGAAAGCGAGAGAGCGAGAAATGAGAGATCCATCCGTTCTACCATCATGCATGACCCCAGGCCGAGCGAGACGTGTCGGTGGGGGAAGACTTGAAGACTGGGACCAAAGACTTGCGAAGATGCTGGCTGTACAACGACCTAGTGCTGGCGCCAGATGCTAATCCGGGCGTGAGATGTATGTCCTGTACTCCGTAGTTTGTCTTACTTGGTCGAGGACTGTGAATTGTGAAGCAGCTGCCCCTCCTCCTCCTCCATAACAGCCAATATAGGTGTTGCAGTAGGCCAGGCTTTCTTTCTCTTTCTCCAGCCTTTTTCTCATGCCCTCGAGTCCAGCATAAAAGAGGCCAAGGGGGGGAGGATGTGCGCCTTGTGCCCCGCTTTTCGCTGCCACACTTGGGCTGCGTGTGTTCGGAGTTTATCTCCTTTGGGGTTAAAGATAGAAACCTTGATTCGAGACGCGTGGGGACGTTTCTTTCATCTTGCCCCGTAGCCTCCCACGGGG